>JARQOC010000002.1:617283570-617326488 GCA_033576535.1 Allobates femoralis
TGTGTATATATATATATTTATATATCTAATATATAAAGCTGAATGTGTGTATGTGTGTATGTGTGTGTGTATGTGTGTATATCCGGGATTGGCATCTACACCGTCGCAGCTACAGCCGCAAAATTTTGCAGAGTCACACGTCTGGACCCCGGGAGCGTCATAGGCTATGTTGTGAGGCGAAATTTTAACCCTGCGCGTTCCAGTTCACCAAACAATTTTGCCCCTATCTACATAATGGGGAAAAAGTGACAGTTACCTGTTGACAGTTGTGAATGAGAGGGACTTAATGATAGCGCCAAAGACTAACAGCACATACCAGCATATAGTCACTAAGGTGGGGCCCCAACATGAGATATTCACCACACACAGGGACATGTATACACACCACACGCACACAAAGAGTAACAGCAAGTGTATAGTCACTAAGGTGCAGCCCCAACATTGGATACTCACCACGCACCCGAACAAACACACACACCCCCCCAAGGGGACACACACACACTCTATAGCGACACATGCACTCACCACACAGGGACACACACACACCACAAAGAGACACACACACACCACACAGACCCCCCCACAGGGACACACACGCATAGCCACCCTATAGGGACACATGCACTCACCCCACAGGGACACACACACCACAAAGAGACACACACACACCACACAGACCCCCCCACAGGGACACACACACATACACACCATATAGGGACACATGCACTCACCCCTCAGGGACACACACACACCACAAAGGGACACACACAACACAGACACACACACCCCACACAGACACCCCCCCCACAGGGACACACACACACATACACACCCTATAGGGACACATGCACTCACCCCACAGGGACACACACACACACCACAAAGAGACACACACAACACAGATACACACACACACCACAGACCCCCACACAGGGGCACACACACATACACACCCTATAGGGGCACATGCACTTACCCCACAGGGAGACACACACACACCACACAGACCCCCCACAGGGACACACACACATACACACCCTATAGGGACACATGCACTCACCCCTCAGGGAACACACACACACACCACAAAGGGACACACACAACACAGAGACACACACACCCCACACAGACACCCCCCACAGGGACACACACACACATACACACCCTATAGGGACACATGCACTCACCTCACAGGGACACACACATACACCACAAAGAGACACACACAACACAGATACACACACACACACACACACACACACCACAGACCCCCACACAGGGGCACACACACATACACACCCTATAGGGGCACATGCACTTACCCCACAGGGACACACACACCACAAAGAGACACACACAACAGAGACACACACCACACAGACCCCATCCCACAGGGACACACACATACACACCCGAGGGACACACACACCACACAGACAGACACAGATGTGCACAAATCACCTCACACAACTCGCCTCATACGTGTGCTATCTTTATTTTCCAAACATAAACATCTGATTAAAAACAGCCAATGTGCAACACATGTGCCATATAGGGAATTAAGGCAGATGTCAGTCACATGAGCTGTCTATTATGTGTATGTGTGAGGTAACATATACTACCCGGCCAGGGGGAGGGTTTACTGTTGGCTGGAGATTTATTAGGCTGCCTATAGCAATCAATCACAGCTCAGCTTCTATTTTCCTACAGGTCATTAATATGACATATTCAAATTCTATTTTGTTATAGCTAACAGCAGTTATTTATTAACCCGGGCATAGCCGGGTACTACAGCTAGTATATATATATATATATATATATATATATATTTTGTTGTGGTGATGTGACCCATGGCCGTGTGCATCACATAGGTTATCAGAACAGGATCCTGCTCACATCAGCCTGTTTTGCTGTGTGTATGTGTGTTGTGTGAAGCCTGTCTGGTACACAGTGGGTTAACAGCGAAAGTATAGATGAGCCGAATGAGTGGCCGAGAGATAACAGTGTGTGCTAATTGACCAGTCCCAGGTGTGGGTGTGTCAGATGGGTGTGGCGAGCAGGACTTAACATGCCAGGTGTCAGCACAGGAGATCCCGGTTAAAGGGAGACACGGGCACCAATGAGCGGCCTCTATCTGGCGCGCGATTTCTGTGACCGGCAGACGCCTTAGATAATTATATAGTAGATTGTACAGGAGGAGGTGAGCTGTGATATCACCTATTATGAATGGTGGATCCTGTGTTATGTACTGTATATAGAGGTGTTATCAGTCATTGTACGGGAGGAGGAGGAGGAGGTGAGCTGTGATATCACCTATTGTGAATGGTGGATGCTGTGTTATCTTCTGTATATAGAGGTATCAGTCATTGTACAGGAGGAGGAGGTGAGCTGTGATATCATCTATGTGAATGGTGGATCCTGTGTTAGCTGCTGCATATCTACTCCCCCTGTGTTGTCTCTCTGCCCTCCCCCCATGGTCGCTGTGCCCCCTCTGTGATGGATCTGCCCCCCCTGTGGTGGTTGCTTTCTGCCCTCCACCCCCTGTGCTCTCTCTCATGCTGCAGTGATGATGAGGCAGAGCGGGAGTGAGCGGGGGTCAGTGGGCACAGCAGGGGTGAGCAAGGCACAACGGGGACCAGTGGACACAATGGGGGTGAGCAGGGCACAGCAGGGCTGAGAAGGCAGAGCGGGGGTGAGTGGGTTCCCCGGGGGTCAGCAGGGCACAGTAGGGGTCTGTGAGCACAGTGGGGGTGAGCAGGCCACGGCAGGGGTAATCAGGCCACAGTGGGGGTGAGCTGAAAACAGCAGGTTTCAGTGGGTCAGTGGGCACAGCGAGGGGCAGTGAGCAATCACTGGGCACAGCAAGGGTCAGTGAGCACAGCAAGGGTCAGTGGTCTCAGTCAGTGGGCAGAGCGGGGGTCAGTGGGCAAAGCGGAGGTCAGTGAGCACAATCAGTGGGCAGAGCAGGGGTAAATGGGCACAGTCAGTGGGCAGAGCGAGGGTCAGTGGGTACAGAGGGTGTCAGCAGGGCACAGCAAAAGGAAGTGGGCATAGCATGGGACAGTGCACACAGCGTGGGACACTGTGCACAGTCAGTGGACATAGCAGGGTCAGTGGGCACAGCGGGTGTTAGTGGGCAACACAGGTGTCAGTGGGCAGAGCAGGGTCAGTGGGCAGAGTGGGGGTCAGTGGGCACAGTCAGTAGGCAGAGCAGGGTCAGTAGGCAGTAGTGGGGGTCAGTGGGCAGAGCAGGTCAGTGGGCATGGTCAGAGGGCAGTGGGGGGTCAGTGGGCAGAGCAGGGTCAGTGGGCAGAGAGGGGGTCAGTGGGCAGAGTGGGGGGTCAATGGGCAGAGCAGGGTCAGTGAGCAGGAGTGGGGGTCAGTGGGCATGGTCAGTGGGCAGAGGGGGGAAGTCAGTGGGCAGAGCAGGGTCAGTGGGCAGAGCGGGAGTCAGTTGGCAGAGTGGGGGATCAGTGGGCAGAGCAGGGGTTAGTGGTCACAGTCATTGGGCAGAGCAGGGGTCAGTGGGCACAGTCAGTTGGCAAAGCAGGGGTTAGTGGGCATAATCAGTAGGCAGAGTAGGGTCAGTAGGCAGGAGGGGAGTCAGTGGACAGAGCAGGGTCAGTGGGCAGAGCTGGGGTCAGTAGGCAGGGCAGGGGTCAGTGGGCATGGTCAGTAAGCAGAGGGGGGGGGTCATTGGGCAGAGTAGGGTCAGTGGGCAGAGCGGGGGTCAGTGGGCAGAGCAGGGTCAGTGAGCAGGAGTGGGGGGTCAGTAGGCAGAGCAGGGTCAGTGGGCAGAGTGGGGGTCAGTGAGCATAGCAGGGGTTAGTGGGCACATTGATTGGGCAGAGCAGGGGTCAGTGGGCACAGTCAGTGGGCAGAGCAGGGGTTAGTGGGAAAAATCAGTGGGCAGAGCAGGGGTCAGTGGGCACAGTCAGTGAGCAGAGCAGGGGTCAGCGGGCAGAGCGGGGGTCACTGGGCAGAGAAGGGTTCAGTGGGCATAGCAGGGGGTCAGTGGGCACAGTCAGTGGGCAGAGCAGGGGTTAGTGGGAAAAATCAGTGGGCAGAGCAGGGGTCAGTGGGCAGAGCAGGGGTCAGTGGGCACAGTCAGTGAGCAGAGCAGGGGTCAGTGGGCAGAGCGGGGGTCACTGGGCAGAGAAGGGTTCAGTGGGCATAGCAGGGGTTAGTGGGCACAGTCAGTGGGCAGAGCAGGGGTCAGTGGGCAGAGCAGGGGTTAGTGAGCAGAGCGGTGGTCAGTGGGCACAGTCAGTGGGCAGAGAAGGGTCAGTAGGCAGAGCGGGGGTCAGTGGGCAGAGCAGGGGTCAGTGGGCACGGTCAGTGGGCAGAGCGGGAGTCAGTGGGCAGAGCAGGGGTCAGTGGGCAGAGCAGGGGTTAGTGAGCAGAGCGGTGGTCAGTGGGCACAGTCAGTGGGCAGAGAAGGGTCAGTAGGCAGAGCGGGGGTCAGTGGGCAGAGCAGGGGTCAGTGGGCACGGTCAGTGGGCAGAGCAGGGTCAGTGGGCAGAGCAGGGTCAGTGGGCACAGTGGGCAGAGCAGGGGTCAGTGGGCAGGGTCAATAGGCAGAGTGGGGGTTGAGTGGGCAGAGCAGGGTCAGTGGGCAGAGTGGTGGCTCAGTGGGCAGAGTGGAGGGTCAGTGGGCAGAGTGGAGGGTCAGGGGGCAGAGTGGAGGGTCAGTGGGCAGCGTGAGAGGTCAGTGGGCAGTGGGGGGTCAGTGGGCAGAGCATGGTCAGTGGGCAGCACGGGGAGTCAGTGGGCAGTGTGGGGTTCAGTGGGCAGAGCAGAGTCAGTGGGCAGAGAGGGAGTCAGTGGGCAGAGCAGAGTTAGGGGGCAGAGCAGGGGGTTAGTGGGCAGAGCGGGGGATAAGTGGACAGAGGGGGGTCAGTGGGCAGAGCAGGGGTCAGTGGGCAAAGCAGGGGTCAGTGGGCAGAGCGGGGATTCAGTGGGTAGAGCGGGAGTCAATGAGCAGAGCAGGGTCAGTGGGCAGTGTGAGGGGTCAGTGGGCAGAGTATGGTCAGTGGGCAGCGCGGGGGGATCAGTGGGCAGAGGAGGGTAGATCGGGAGAGGACCTTTGATGATGTCACAGTCATGTGATCTGTGACTCCACCCATCATCGTGACATCATCAGAGGTCCTGAAGCACCAGAAAAGTGATCGTGTAGCGGAGGATGGGGGGAGGGCTGTGGTGACAGGCGGGGGGTAACCGGGCAGCTGGAGGGAGCTGTGGTGACAGGTGGGGGGTGACCGGACAGTGGAGGGGGGCTGTGGTGACAGGCAGGGGGGTTATCGGGCAGCGAGGGGGGGGACTGTGGTGACAGGCGGGTGGTGACGCGGGAGTGGGGGGGTCTGTGGTGATAAGTGGGGGGAAGGTGATCGGGTAGGGGGTGCGGGCAGAAGGAACGGGGGGCTGTGAGGAGAGACACTATATCCAGGCGACAGCGGCGCTGATGCGCCGCTGTTGCCGGGCTGCAGATTGGCGTGGTATTCGAATTTTGAATTCTCGCGCCTATTTGCTCAGTCTGAGCTCATTGGCGCCCGCCTCCGGCGGGCACCAATGAGCTGTCTCTGTGTGGCGCGCAATTTCGGCAACAGACACACTGAAAAAACCCTTAGACAATTATATAATAGATTGAAGCTGTTATGAGTCACATAATGAATATTTATAAATGGATTGTTTAAGCACATATGAAATTATGAAATTTTGAACTTAAGATAATTGTAAATATCATTGATGTAATGGAACAAGTGGGTATAAAACTAGGGCAGAACTAGCCAATGATTGCTGGATTAAGAGCGTGTGAACCCAAAACGTCGCCATTGTGCCATGAGCTGGAATAAACAAGCAACTTTACATCAACATTGGACTACTGCAACCTTTTTTCATTCGTATGTATACAATAGCGGTTGAAGGACTGCTTGGTACGCTGTGCACCTGGTGTGTGTATATGTGTATGTCTATGACGTGATCCGCTACGTCACATGACATGGTGGCTCAAGTCATAGGCATACACATACATACCGTATGTATATATATATATATATATTTATATATATATATATATATATATACACATGCACTGTACACACATATAAACACACACAAATGAATAGACACATACACACACATTGGCGTAACCAGAGTCTGGTGGGCAACGGTGCTAAATTTAGACCTGGGCTTGCCCCTCAGACGTGCACAAGTTGGTCAGAATAATGGGCCATGTAATGTTCTAAATCCTCTAAACACTCACAAATTGACCTCTCTCCCCCTTCATTATGCATTAATGTCCCTCATCATGTTATATATGGTCCTCCTCCTGGAATATGGCCCTTATCGTGGTATATATGTCCCCCATCCTGGTTTATACGGTCCTCCTCCTCCTGCCACCATAGTCGTCCAATTATTATAATGCATCTCCATATTTCTCCATATATTACAATATTATTATTATTATTATTATTATTATTTATATAGCGCCATTAGGTTCCATGGCGCTTTACATGAGGATAGGGATACTGTATATATATCTATTATATAATTGCGAATGGGTTTTTTGCCCCTTCTGAGTCCACTCGCAATGCGAGTCGGCGTGGTCATGTGGATACGCCCGAAGCATTGGCCGTGCAGCGGCCATTGCGAGCAGTTCTAAGGCGACTCGCTATGCCTGCGCAGCGGGCATGGCGAGTCGCCTTAGCAGCGCGAAGCATTGGCCGCGAAGCGGCCATTGCGAGTCAGAGACTCGCCCTTCTAGAATCCCGATGCATGTGCATCGGGCACCCAGCTAGTATATATACCGTATATACTCGCGTATAAGCCGAGTTTTTCAGCCCAAAAATTGGGCTGAAAAGTACCCCCTCGGCTTATACGCGAGTCAGTGCGGGGGCTGCTGTATACAGCGGTATAAAGCAGCCCCGCATCCCCAGTAATGCAGGGCCCCCCCCCTCATGCTCCGGTCACCTGTAAAGCAAATTATACTTATCAGTGTCCCGCTGCCGTCCGCGCCCGCCGCTGCCGACATCGCGATCCTCCATCTTCATGCATCTTCTTCCTGTTTCTGTGCGCGTCGCAGGCAATGACGTCATTACCGGCGACGCGCACAGGAAACAGGAAGAAGTCGCATGAAGACGGAGGATCGGGATGTCGGCAGATGCGGGCGCGGACGGCAGCGGGACACTGATAAGTATAATTTGCTTTACAGGTGACCGGAGCATGAGGGTAGGCCCTGCATTACTGGGGCTGCCTGTATACTACCACTGGGGCTGCTGTATATAGGGGCCCTGCATTACTGGGGCTGCAATACCACTGGGGCTGCTGTATATAGGGGCTGCAATACCACTGGGGCTGCAATACCACTGGGGCTGCTGTATATAGGGGCTGCAATACCACTGGGGCTGCAATACCACTGGGGCTGCTGTATATAGGGGCTGCTGTATACACCACTGGGGCTGCAATACCACTGGGGCTGCTGTATATAGGGGCTGCAATACCACTGGGGCTGCAATACCACTGGGGCTGCTGTATATAGGGGCTGCTGTATACACCACTGGGGCTGCAATACCACTGGGGCTGCTGTATATAGGGGCTGCTGTATACACCACTGGGGCTGCAATACCACTGGGGCTGCTGTATATAGGGGCTGCTGTATACACCACTGGGGCTGCAATACCACTGGTGCTGCTGTATATAGGGGCTGCAATACCACTGGGGCTGCTGTATATACCACTGGGGCCTGCTGTATATCATACTGCTGGGGCCTGTATACCACTGCTGGGGGCTGTATACCTGTGCTGGGGTCCACCCTCGGCTTATACGCGAGTCAATAGATTTCCCCAGGTTTTGGGGGCAAAAGTAGGGGGGTCGGCTTATACACGGGTCGGCTTATACACGAGTATATACGGTATATATATATATATATAATATGAAAAAGATCCTTGCAGCACACAGCTACTACCAATGATGTACATAAGCTACTAGCTATATATATTTGAGGAAAAAGTTTAAAAACTTACGTTTTTTTTCAAAAAACTCAAAAATCTCCAATTTTTTATTTAATTCTGAAGTTCTTGGTACATACAATGGCCAATGTCTGTTTTCTCATCAACTGCGACAAAGTGACTTCAGGGTCTGATGAGTCCTACTCTGATATCCCTATCCTCCTTGTCCACCCCCCACTTTTCAGTGGGCAGACACCATTCTAGACCCTCCATCACCTGTAGGTAATGAGGGTGCACATTGCAGCATGGAACCTGCAACTCCATATGATAAATAACAAGAAAAAAACTGCACAGCACTCAAAGACAAATGTGAACTGGTGCTAGCAAAGCTGCAGGGTTATATAATATGAAAAAGATCCTTGCAGCACACAGCTACTACCAATGATGTACATAAGCTACTAGCTATATATATTTGAGGAAAAAGTTTAAAAACTTACGTTTTTTTTTCAAAAAACTCAAAAATCTCCAATTTTTTATTTAATTCTGAAGTTCTTGGTACATACATTGGCCAATGTCTGTTTGCTCATCAACTGCGACAAAGTGACTTTCCCACACACTCCGCCCATGTAACACCCGTGGTGGTGGTGTAGGTATACTCCTGTCCGACACCTGCTTCTTCACCCCATCTACACCCCATCCCTCCATCACCTTCCCCTTCTTCGAACTGCACTCAGTCCGCATTTTCTCCCCCTGCAACCTCCAGCTCGCTGTCATCTACCGCCCCCCAGGACCCACCGCCCCCTTCCTTGACCACTTCAACACTTGGCTTCTCCACTTCCTTTCCTCAGATATCCCCACCATCATCATGGGTGACTTCAACATCCCCATCGACACCCCCGACACGGCTGCCTCCCAACTCCTATCACTGACCACCTCCTTTGGCCTCTCCCAAAGGTCTTCTTCAGCCACTCATAAAGACAACCATACGCTTGACCTTATCTTCACCCGCGTCTGTTCCCTCACCGACCTCTCAAATTCACCCCTTTTCCAATCTGACCACAATCTGATGACTTTTTCCGCGCTCTCTCCCCCTACCTCACCCCTCCTCTCCCGAAAATCAGTCGCCCCTGCAGAAACCTTAAACTCATCGACTTCAACTCACTCTCTCACTCCCTCTCACCAACCTCGCCTCCTCTCCTGACGTCAACACTGCTACCACCCTCTATAACTCCACACTAACTGCGGCTCTAGATCATGCCGCCCCCCTCACACACACCAAAACCCGCACACACAGGCAACCCTGGATTACCTCTCTCACAAAAGAATTACATCGAGGGTCCAGGGTAGCCGAACGGAGATGGAAGAAATCCCACTCCGCAGCCCACCTCACCATGTACAAACAATCCCTCTCCAACTTCAAGGACGCACTCACTGCCGCTAAGCAAACCTATTTCTCTTCCTTAATCAACACACTGTCCCGAAACCCCAAGCAACTATTCAAAACCTTCAACTCCCTACTCCGTCCCCCGACACCTCCTCCTTCCCCCCTCATCTCCGCCGACGACTTCGCCACCTTCTTCAAACAAAAGATTGACAAAATTAGAGAAAGCTTTAGCCCAACGTCCTCCCGCCCCACCCAGATCACCACCCAACCCTCTTTGACCAAAGGAAGCTTCTCCAACGTGACTGAAGATCAGCTCTCCTTCCTCCTATCACGATCTCACCTCACCACCTGCGCCCTCGATCCACTCCCCTCCCACCTCATCCCAAACCTCACCGCAGTCCTTATCCCTGCCCTAACCCACCTCTTCAACCTATCACTCACTACCGGCATCTTTCCCTCAGCCTTCAAACATGCCCTGATCTCACCCATCCTCAAAAAACCCTCCCTCGACCCATCATCTGTCGCTAACTACCGCCCCATATCTCTCCTCCCTTTCGCATCCAAACTACTGGAACTACACGTCCATTCTGAACTGTCCTCCCACCTACCCTCCTGCTCCCTTTTCGACCGCCTACAATCCGGTTTCCGACCTCATCACTCCGCTGAAACAGCCCTAACCAAAATCACCAATGACCTACTGACTGCGAAGAGTAAACGACACAACTATGTCCTCCACCTCCTTGACCTTTCTGCCACCTTTGACACAGTCGACCACTCTCTCCTACTTCAAATCCTAGAATCCCTTGGTATCACTGACCTCGCCCTCTCTTGGATCTCCTCATACCTTACAGACCGGACCTTCAGCGTCACCTACTCCTACACCTCTTCCTCTTCCTACCCCCTTACTGTCGGCGTCCCCCAGGGATCGGTTCTGGGGCCATTACTCTTCTCCATCTACACCCTCGGCCTAGGACAACTCATTGAGTCTCATGGCCTCCAGTACCATCTCTACGCCGATGACACCCAGATCTACCTCTCCGGCCCCGACATCACCTCCCTTCTGTCTAAAATCCCCCAAAGCCTGCCCGCCATCTTATCTTTCTTCTCCGCTCGCTTTCTCAAGCTGAACATGGACAAAACAGAGTTCATCGTCTTCCCCCCCCAGCCGCCCTCCCCCTCTACCGGACCTGTCCATCCTAGTCAATGACTGCTCCTTCTCCCCAGTCTCTCCCCAGTCCCCCACGCCAAGTGCCTTGGGTTACCCTCGACTCCTCCCGCTCCTTCAAACCCCACATCCAAGCCCTCGCCACCTTCTGCCAACTCAGGAACATTTACCGGATCCGCTCCTTCCTCAGTCATGACATTGCCAAAACTTTTGTTCACGCCCTCATCATCTCCCGCCTTGACTACTGCAACCTACTACTCACTGGTCTCCCTACTTCCTCCCTTGCACCCCCCCGCTCTATCCTAAACTCTGCTGCCCGTCTAATCTACCTGCCTCCTCGCTATTCCCCTGTCTCCCCCCTCCGCCAAGCCCTTCACTGGCTCCCCACCCCCCAGAGATCTCGATTTAAAGTCCTAACCCTGACATACAAAGCCATCCACAACCTGTCCTCCCCTTACATCTCCGACATGGTCTCCCGATACCTACCCACATGCAACCTGCGCTCCTCACAAGAACTCCTCCTCTCCTCCCCCCTTATCTCATCCTCTCACAACCGCATACAAGACTTCTCCCGCGCCTCCGCCATACTCTGGAACTCTCTCCCCCAGCACATCAGACACTCACCTTCCCTCGGGAGCTTCAAAAAGAACCTGAAAACTCATCTATTCCAACAAGCCTACAACCTATGATGAGTTCCAGTGCCTCCCCACCACACACTTGGCACTTCCTCTCTTATCGTGTCCTCTCCCACCCTGTAGACTGTGAGCCCTTGTGTATCAGCAAGCCTTGATCATTCATATGTACTGTATTTGTCTTTGTCACCCCCTCTTCTAATGTAATACGCCATGGAATCAATGGCGCTATATAAATAAATAATAATAATAATATAGTGCACTATTATAAATGCAGCCTTATATCTCTCCATATAGTGCAGTATTATACTGTATATGCAGCCTCATATCTCTACATATAGTGCAGTATTATATATTCAGCCTCATATCTCTCCATATAGTGTTAGTATTATATATGCAGCCTTATATCTCTCCATGCAGTGCAGTATTATACTGTATATGCAGCCTTATATCTTTACATATAGTGCAGCCTTATTATGTGCATCTTCATATCTCTCCATATAGTGCAGTATTATAATATTCAGCCTTATATATGAACCCCCTCCCCCATAATTCTCTGGCCATAGTGCACTCACTTATTTGAAAAAAAAAAAATCTGTATTTACCTCTCTTGGGTCCCTTGCTACTTTGGCGGTCTCCTCTGAAGATTCAAGACTCAGGAGGAGGAGGAGTTGTTGGCCTGCGCTCCACTGTGGAACGCATAAAGTAGGAAGTGGGAGGAGGCGGCACAGTGGAACGCAGGCCAGGAAGCCGGCAGGTCAGAGGAGAGGAAGAGAGGGGTGGGAGCAGCAATGGGATGTAGGAGGCTTCCCCTCCTTTCCCCGACATACTGACCCTATAGGTCTGTGCTGCCGCGCTGTGACATGGATGTGTGTCCTCAGGGATGCACATCCATGTGAAGCAGGAGCTGCTATCGGCAGGTGCAGGGGGCGGCTGGAGGCGCGAGCCCCTTACAGGTCCGGGCCCCATCACAGCCGCAACCCCTGTGACCGTGATCATTATGCCAGTGTGCACACATATATATACACACATTTATACACACATATATACATATACACACCATCATACAAATATAAATACACATAAACATATGTATACACACACCGGTTTCCCCCTCCCACCCCCCGTGTTACTGCCGCCAGCTCCCAGGATACCGAAAGACCTGTGTGACGTGGCAGAATCACACAGGTCCTTCGGCATCCTGGGAGCGGGCATCAGTAATGGAACGGTGGGGGCAGGGGGGCAGACCGAGCAGGGGGAAGACCGGGTGGACTACAGGGAGCGGGCAGGAGGTGCATGCACTGGGCTGCGTGTGCTGTGCCATATTTCCACACCCATCAGTTGGGTGTGGAAATATGTCTGCACACCGTAAGTCAGATGCATGTGAATTGCAGACATCTGGATGGAAGTTGGGAACAGATGGGACAGCGCAATTAAGTAGATATTTTGGTAGAGTGGGCATTTCTGAATGCTGTGATGCCAAATATGTGTATTTTTTTTAATAGTTATATTGTCAGTGGGGCACAAGGAGGGTGATTTGAACTTTTATGTTTTTTCATTTGTATATTAGGTGTTCCTTTAGATGGGTACTTACAGTTCTCAAAAAATTGCTGGCCATAAGCACTACGGACTTCCTTTGATGCATTCTCCCAAATATAGTGACTTCTTCCTATCATTGACTTTGGATCAGTTATTAATGTCTTGAAGTAACCAGGCTCTATGATGCTAACTTTTACACCAAATCTGCCAATTTCACGCCTGTAAGATACAAAAATACATATAGTGTTAAGAAAGAATATTCCATCAGTAAATAGTATCTAAACAAATAACTTTATATACTGTACATATATCGTATCTTTCAGATTATAAAATGCACTTTTGTTCTTCCAAATTATGGGGAAAAGTGGGGGGTGTGTTGGGTCCGTTTTATAATCTGAATCTACTAGGGGAGGGGCTGTAGAAGGGGGCGACTCTGGAGTGTTCTCTGCAGGCAGGATCGCGCTGGCGCGGGCTGCAGAGGCAGTCTGTGGCCACGTGCCCCGCTCATTAGCCTCACGTAATATGCACTGCATCCCCCTGTCCATCACCTCAGTGCTGAAGCTGCGCTGAGATGTGGGCAGGGGGAGCAGCGCATATTAGATTAGCCTGCACTCACCCCTCCATTCTGGATATGGCCACCCCATCACGCTAAATGGCCCTTCTGCTGGCGTGCATGTTTAAGTGATACATTTATTGTAGTACAATGTGAACATCAGACTTTCAACTATTATTTTGATACCATAATCAAGCTATTTAGATAGAACGTAACAATGATTCATAATAATAATATCCAGCACATACTGCATTAAACTACTGTACCCAATTTATTATATATTTTAGGAGTCATTCCATTTTATATAGACTCTGACTCCACCAAAATGAACTTCAACTCGACAGCCCTGCCTACAAAAATGGATAGATCTTTAATTCTTATTGTAGGTATACAACTGTGAAAGGCAGAATCTAAAAAAAAAAGGAGAATATCACATTGAATGATATATTAATTTGTATCCCTAACCCTAGTTTGTAAACCTAACCCTAACTCTAGGGTGTAACTCCAACTCTAGTTGGTAACTCTAACCTTAGTTTGTAACCCTAACTCTAACTCTAGTGTGTAACCCCAACCATAGTGTGTAATCCTAACCTTAGTTTGTAACCCTAATGGCCACTTTACACGCGGCTACAGGTAACAGGTTTTCTACAGGTAACTTACTGGCTGCAGTGAAATCATGGAGACATAGTTCCATTTGTACACAGCAACAAGATAGAACCATGTCTCCATGATTTCACTGCAGCCAGTAAGTTACCTGTAGAAAACCTGTTACCTGTAGCCGCGTGTAAAGTGGCCATGACTCTAAGGGCCCCTTTACACGCGGCCACATTTCTAGGGTGGCTACAGGTAACTTACTGGTTGCAGTGAAATCATGGAGACAAGGTTCTATCTTGTTGCTGTGTACAAATGGAATAATCTTTCCATGATTTCACTGCAACCAGTAAGTTACCTGTAGCCACCCTAGAAATGTAGCCGCGTGTAAAGGGGCCCTTACTCTAGGGTGTAACCCCAACCTTAGTTGGTAACTCTAACCCTAGTTTGTAAACCTAACCCTAACTCTAGGGTGTAACGCCAACCCTAGTTGGTAACTCTAACCTTAGTTTGTGACCCTAACTCTTACTCTAGGGTGTAACCCAAAACCATAGTTGGTAACCCTAACCTTAGTTTGTAACCCTAGCCCAGATTTGTAGCCCTGACCTTAACGCTAAGAAAGAAATAAAAAAATAATTTTCTCATATTGTTTGCACATGTCAACTATCAATTGTACAGTGCTATGGAATATGTTTGGCGCTATATAAATAAAAATTATTATTATCATTATGTACATTTTATTTTAAATGCTTTAGAGAAAACGCACTTTGAAAATCTGGCCTGGAGCTATGCACATTAGATGACTAATCCGAGGCAAGTCCAAGGGGCTTTTGGATTTGTCATTTTAAACACACTGACCCCTATTCATCAAAGCTTTTACACCTGAATTCTAATGTCAAACCGTATGAAAAGTTGTAAAAAATATTTGTGCCACATGAGACAATGCAAAGACTTTGTGACTTTTTCACCCAATTTTCAACCAAGTCCTGTAAAGTTGGTGGAGCTGGGGAAGAGCGGGGCCTGACGGGTCATTGTGATCCCAGCTTGTCATTTATATGACAAGCAGTAGCATTCCTTACACTATTAATTTTAGTTCCATTGTCTGATCTGAGGCATGGCACACACAGAGATGGACGCCACTTTGTACATCACCTAATTCATTATCAAGTGTGTAGCTCGATGAATCAGGGCCATTGTCCCTTAGCCGACTTTTCAAAGTATGTTTTCTCTAAAGCCTTTCGGAATAAAACATACACAGCTGCAATTACATAGTGTCGAATTCATGACGCCTGTGGGTCTGGCACAAACTCTTGACAGCTTTCATTAATAGTGTAATAGGTGGGATAAAAATTAGTGAAGACAGATTAAAATGATAGATTATCCACTTGTTGAATATATAGGTAACAGTATAACTACACTGTAATAAAATACTGCTTACCGGATACTGTCTGAGAAGGCTTCCACCCCATATTTTGATATACAATATCCTCCACCACAGATAGTTATTCTTCCAGCAATGCTTGCTACATTAACAACACGACCTCGAGCTCGTCGAACCATAGGCAACATTTTGAGAGTCACATCAATAAGTCCTAAAATATTCACATCTAAAATTTTGGCAAAATCATCTTTAGTCAGCCATTCGTTGAGTGCAACAGGCATGGCAATGCCGGCATTATTCACCAGACCCCAGAGTCCTGTAAAATGTGCATAATGTAAAGGAATATAAAAGGAAAAAATTAAATCCCTTCTTTATTTGCATAAGAAAAGCAACAAATATAATACGTGTTCTATTAGCAGCTGTAATATTAAATGGTCTAAAGACTTTGTCAATTATGGAAAGAAAATTTCATGACCTCCTCCGTCATGTGGTGGCCATGGTGACAAATAATAGGGTTTGTCTTGCTTTAGGCTACAAGTCTGCAGTCATTCTGACACGCCCCTCCAGGGCCTTAGGATACTTAGAACCGGGCTTTCTTGAGGCTACATCTTCACGGGGTTCACGGGGACCGAGACCCGGCTCCGTGACCCTGGCAGTGTCATTAAAAGTTTGGTGTGGGTGGCTCTCTCTCTAAGGAATAGGGATCTGGCACGGAGGGTTCATTCTGGGCAGGGATGACTGGGCCTGGGGATACTAGTGTTTTTACGTGATGCCACCTGCAGGTTGCGGCTATAGCTGGCCGCTGCTGCTCGATAGTCCTCCTAGGGGCCGATGGTTGGGAGGCAGCAATGTTCTTAAGCCCTCTACGAGTAGGGCTGACCCCTAAGGTGGCCAAAGGTACCTTGGTGAGTTTGGTAGTGATATCTCTGGTGCTTTAGATGCGTTAAGAAAGTTCACAAACACAGTAGGCTGCAGTCTTTGGTTATTTATTCACAGTTTTTTGTGCAGCAATCCGATGAGCACTGAATTCTCGGAGGCAGGTATCCAGCTACTCCCAGGCAGTAGGATGGTACATAACCGGCACCCCTTCTCTGTCCTTTCCAGGCCGTCTCACACAGCACTTTGCTTTGCCCTCATGCTTTGCGCCTCGCCACACAGAGCTCTGAGCCAGTGACTGTGTTGCTTCTCCTAGGGGTTCCCCTGCAGTGTCTCCCCTTAGCCCTATGGTTGCCACCTTTTCAGCAGATATGTGTGGTTGTTCAGCTATGACACTATGAAAGTGCCACAGCCTCTGAGTTGCTAGCTGAGCCTGTTTTATGATCTCCACTAGTCTTTTGGGGTTTCTGGTACCCCCTATGGCCCAGTCCCTCCACTTGCCTGTGCTTGACAATGGATACAAGCCCGACGGGTGGATCACTCACTTCCCATGCCTCTGGGACCCCCTCTGTCACCTGGAGCCACTTGGGGTGTTCGTCTGCTCTTGGGTTCGGTCCCAGGATGAGCTCTCACTTGCTCCAGTCCTCTAGACACTTCTCAGGCATACGTTCTCTAGCATCACTTCAACTCAACCTTGGTTTTCTAAACCTCACTCCAGCTTTTCTACCACCTCTCCTCAGCAGGTCAACTCTTTTCTTCTGTTACACTGTCATTCTCCTGCATTCTAGATGGTTCCCACGCTATTTATACTCCTTGTCACATGTCCCACGTCATCTATGTGTGTTCTTCCTGACCTCACTCCTTCCCAAGTGCTCCCTCTAACTAACTCCCTTCACTACCCAGCCCCAATACAATGGTTCCTAGTGTGTGGCCTTGGTGTCCCGGTACCGGTCTGTACCCCTCTTACCTGTGAGTGGGATACTACTTCTAACAAGGGTGCAGCATCTCTGTGGCGACTGGATCCACAGGGGCACTACAACTCTATATGACTGCAGGTGTGTGAATCCTCACATAGCGCGCACTCTGAGAATTCTACAGTGTTGGGTATGTTACCGCAAGAAAGTGACTTGCATACATGCTGTCATGTGCCATCTACATGGGCACATCCTTGTTCAATGCAAATGTATTGAGATAGGTGAGAAAAGTCTAATGCTGCCCGAAAAATGCAAATAGCACACTTACGGTCGCATGACTTCCAGTGTCGGCACCGGATAGCCCACACAGGGCACAGTTTGTGCGATGTGAGGATTCACAAGTCTGCAGTCACATAGAGTGACTGCCGACTTGTAGCCTAAAGCAAATATATACTTACATAATTGTCCTGTCACATCTGTCATCGCCTCCATAAACTCCTGCATCCAACTGTCCTCATATCATGCGCCTCCTGAATTTGCTCTGAATGTCAGTTGTGTCAGCACAAATGAGAGAAAGAGAGCACACAATGGAGAAAGCGCACAGAGGGAGAGACAGTGCGTAGGGGGGAAACATCTCAAAGGAGAGAGCATACAAGGGGAGAAGGCAGTACAGGGGGGCGAGAGAGCACACAGGGTTTGAGATAGCACTCAGTGGGAAAAGTGCATGGAGCGAGAGACAGCACACAGGGGGAGACAGCACACATGGCGAGATTTAACGGGGGAGAGACAGCACAAAGGGGAGAGAGAGTGCACAAAGGGAGACACAATGGACCACGCAAAGGAGATAGCACACTAGGGGAGACAACAGCACATGCAGGAGAGAGCATGGGGAAAGTGCACAAGGGGGAGAGAGTGCACAGGGGAATACAGTTCAAAGGAGAGATCACATGAGGGGAAAAGACAGCATAGAAAGGTGAGAGACTGCACTCGGAGGAGAGTTTATGGATGGGATAGCTCAAAGAAGAGAGCACAGAGGGGAGAAGACAGCACAGAGGGGGAGAGAGACATCATACAGGGGGAGAGCACACAGAGGGAAACAGCTCAAAGGAGAGAGCACATGAGGGGAGAAATTAGCACATAGGGGGGAGAGCGCACAGGGGAAAGAGACAGAGCACATGGGGGAGACAGCTCAAAGGAGAGAGCACAGAGGAGAGAAGACTGCACAGGGGGAGAGTGACAGCACACAGGGGAGAGCTCAGGAGTGAGACATTTCAAAGGACAGAGTATAGTGGAGAGAAGAGAACACATGGAGAGAGAGAGAGCGCTTGGGGGGGGGAAAGACAGCTGCCCCAAGCGCCACAGAGCTCGCCCCCATTGTGATGTTACCGCTCTCACAATGCGATAGCATCAGGCCTACATCTATCAATAGTAATATGCAAAGAACAAGCATAGCATCAGTGATGGTCCTAAATATCATGACATTTCAGATATATACATGATATAAAAATTCCTTAAGGGGGCTAAAATGAAATATGCAAATAGAAAATAAAAAAATTACATATTCATTCATCTGCAACACTACAGTCCATGTCTGTTAACAGACATTGTTAGCATGTGAGAAAGGCATGTCAAACATCAACTTTATGTTCACACCAGCACTGCAAAGTGTATCCCTGTGATCTACGTCACAACTAAGGCCGGGGACACTCTGGGCGAGATGCGAGATACTTGTATGAGTCTTGCATACCTCACCCAGCATGAGAACTTGCTCTCTGGGCAGGAGCATGTCAACTGCAGAGAAACACATGCAGCTGACATGCTCCTGTCTGCAGAGTCAGTGGCCATACTGTGAGACTCGTGCGAGTATATTGCATGCATCTTGCACTGTGTGTCTCTGGCCTAAAACAAATTTCTTAGGCATCACTAATTAATAGACATGAGCGGATCTGCTGAGATTCAAATTTGTCAAACCACACAGATTTTACAGGGAAGTTTGATTGACAGTGAAGATATTTGATGCAAATTGAATAAAGGTTTCTTATATTGTTCCAGGATTTCTCCAGACTCCAGAGCATTATAAACATAGATTGTATAAAAATTATATAACAATAATATTTTTTTATTATTATTATCACTCCTCATCTCACTGCTCAACTGTCTTGCTGCTCCCTGCCCACTGTCTGCTTCTCTGCACCTCTTCCCCAAATACTTGCATTAACCTCATCCAATCACTCCAGGCTCTGTCTTCCGGAACGTGTAGTCCTCACTGTGCACCCTGCCATCACAGGTAAGATTTGTTATAACCTCACAACATGCACTGTGATGACACAGCGAGTGTATGTATGTGTGTAACTTGGCAGGGGGACCAAGGGGAAAAGAGGAGCGAAGGATTGGATGGCTGGATGAGGGGGAGGCTGGACTGGTGAGTGGTGAGACAATCTTTTTTTAAATAGTTGCCTGGTCCTCTGTGGTTCATCAAAATAGTGCCCGCAATTGGTTTGCATGGAGCAATAAGAATATTTTTTTGTAAAATTCAAGAATTCAAATCTACTCTGTGTATGCACTTTTTAATCCTGGCACTGACTACTTTGGTACTGCATTTATTGCATTATTTTAACACTGTTGCCCTGGCAGGGTATTTACAGTTGGGCTCAAAAGCTTACATTCCCCGGCAGATTTTGTTTGCTTTCTTGAGCTTTTTTCAGAGAATATGAACACAAAACGTTTTTTTCCACTCATGGTTAGAGGTTGGGTGAAGCCATTTATTGTCAAACTACTGTGTTTTCTCTTTGTAAATCAAAATGAAAACCAAAAACATCCAAATGACCCTGATCAAAAGTTCACATACCCTGGTGATTTTGGCCTGATAACATGCACAGAAGTTGATACAAATGGGTTTGAATGGCTAATAAAGGTAACATTCTCACCTGTGACCTATTTGCTTGTGTGTGCATAAAAGCTGAGTGAGTTTCTGGGATCCAGACAGACTGTTACATCTTTCATATAGCCACTGATGTTTCTGGATTGTGAGTCCGGGGAAAAGCAAAAGAATTGTCAATGGAAAAGATAGCTGAACTGTATAAAACAGGAAAGGGATACAAAAACATATCCAAGGAATTGATAATGGCAGTCAGCAGTGTTCAAACTGTGATTAACAAATGAAAAATCAGGAGCTCTGTAAAAAACAAACCACGATCAGGTAGTTACATTTTATCCATGGATTTTTCGTGAAGTGGTTGTTATAATATAAGGAATTATTGCTAATATAGCACTGATACGGATGTATGGTTTGCTGAGTATTATTAATAGGCTAGGTAATAAACAGAAAAAAAAGCTGCACAGCACTCAAGATATAGTGTGAACTGGTGCAAGCTGCGATGCTGGAACAAACAACCAGAAAAAAATTCACTGCAGCACTCAGTTACTACCAAAAATGTACACATGCTAATAAGTGGTTTATATATGACAGTGGTTCTTAACTAGGGTTCGATCGAACCCCAGGGGTATAGTGTGTTGGTCTCAGGGTTTCGGCGGAGCCTCCGCCACGGAGGTCAACACACTCCCAACAGCTGCATGTAGATTTATCACTAAAGAAGGGTTCGGTGAATGTGCATATGAAACTGGTGGGTTGGGTACCTCAAACAAGGTTAAGAACCACTGATATATGAGGAAAAAATGTAAAACTTAAGTTTTTTTAAAAAACCCTCAATATTCTTATCTTTTTATTTACTGGGGTTCTTGGTACATATATTGGCCAATATCTGTTTGCTCATCAACCACTCCACGGTGACCCCAGATCTGATGAGTCCTACGCTGACATCCCTGTCCTCCCTATCCCACTTCTAAGTGGGTGGACACCAACACAATCACAGACCACCTGGGGGCGATGAGGGTGCTAAGTGTAGCTGTGGAGCCAGCAACTCCACATATTAGATATAAACAGAAAAAAAGCTGCACAGCACTCAAGATATAGTGTGAACTGGTGCAAGCTGCGACGCTGGAATAAACAACCAGAGACTCAATTTTTAAATGCTTTTATGGAATAATGAAGATTCAAAAAAAATTCATATTTGGCTTAGTAGTCTTCCCTAAATCGGCACTCTGGGGAGAACTGAAACGCATAGGTCATGCAAGAAAGCCCAGGAATTTACAGGAAACTGGTGGCTTTTTGCCAAGAAGAATGGGCAGCTTTACCATCTGAGAAAATAAAGAGCCTCATCCACAACTACCACAAAAGACTTCAAGCTGTCATTGATGTTAGAGGGGGCAATACACAGTATTAAGATCTGGGGTATGTGAACTTTTGATCAGGGTCATTTAAATATTTTTGGTTGTCATTATGATTTGAATAAAGAAAACAGTAGTTTGACAACAAATGGCTTCATTTGACCACTAATCGTGAGTGCAAAAAGGTTTTAGTGCTATGATTCATATTCTCTGAAATGAAGGCAAGAAAACAAAAAATCTGACGGGGTATGTATATTTTTGAGCACAACTGTCTATATCCTAGCCTTTGTAACAACTCTAGCTGCAGTACTGGTCTCCATGGGAAGGCCATGATGCAGCCTCATGCAGTCCTTCTGTCCTTCCGGCTCCCAGGGTCTACATCCTCCCCGCAAGTCTCTTGAAAGCACGTTTAGGCAGCGTGCAGCACACTGAGAATTTTGAAAGGGGCAGTACGCCCTAACCCAAAGATACCTCTCAGCCTATGGTACAAAGGCATGGCTGATGCTAGGTGTGAATGATTAAGTATGATTGTCCATTAGGAACATCAATATGAAGATTGCATCTTGCAAAGTGGGTCCTAGGTTCATAGGTCAGTAAAACATTCTCGCCAGTATCAACCCTGTGGCCTTTCGGCTTCAATTACCCCCTACATATAAAATCCATAACGTCTTCCTTAGGTCGATGCTTATCGATGACATTTGTTAAGTCTCTGGTGATGACACCAATACCGCCACCTCCAGTTATAGTTAATGGTAATCTTGAATTTCAGGTGGCTAGAATTGTTGATTCTCATTTGGTTTGGCGTTCTCTCCAATACCCAGTGCACTGGAAGGAATATGGTCTGGAGGAAAGCACTTGAGTACCAGCATTATAAGTGAACGCCAGTAGATTGGTGCGTTCATTCCATGTGTCTCATCTGGACAAACCCAGTCGTGAGGGTCCACGGCCCATTGTAGAGGGAGGGGAACTGTCATGAGTGTGCCTCAACCTGGGAAGATCTCTTGCGATTCTGGAACCGGGATGTCACAACGACTTATTATCACAGGTCTTCAACTAGTGTTTAAATGCATTTGATGTCTTTTGGTGCTGCAGTGGTTAGGGTTTCTTACCTTGCTGGCTGTTTCTTGTGGCCTTAATCCTCAGGTGCAGATCTTTTGTTATCACTCCCGTCCGCTATAAGTTGTTACATGTTTTACCATCTAACAACGGTTATAGAATCCATCTCTATGCTGACTACTTTGGAAGAAGCATGTCACTAGAAGAAGCTGTGGAGTCAAGTATAATGAAGCTCTGGAGTAGAGCTGAAGTGGAGGAGTGCTTTTTTGTCTGTGAATATTTCCCTCTGTCTGTTCCCTTTCCCCCGTGTTGTATTATTCGCAGTGGTGAGTCTAGTGAACTCGCTGAGCTACTCACTAGCCAGTGTGCGTTCAGAGTGAGTAGGGCTTAGGCAAATGACATGGCAAAGGACTCATATACGGAAGTTAGGGAGTGCAGGGCACAGACTCAGATGAGTACCAGGAGGTACAGTACAGACCAAAAGTTTGGACACACCTTCTCATGCAAAGAGTTTTCTTTATTTTCATGACTATGAAAATTGTAGATTCACACTGAAGGCATCAAAACTATGAATAAACACATGTGGAATTATATACTTAACAAAAAAGTGTGAAACTTCTGAAAATATGTCTTGTATTCTAGGATCTTCAAAGTAGTCACCTTTTGCTTTGATTATTGCTTTGCACACTCTTGGCATTCTCTTGATGAGCTTCAAGAGATAGTCACCGGAAATGGTCTTCCAACAGTCTTGAAGGAGTTCCCAGAGATGCTTAGCACTTGTTGGCCCTTTTGTCTTCACTCTTCGGTCTAGCTCACCCCAAACCATTTCGATTAGGTTCTGGTCTGGTGACTGTGGAGGCCAGGTCATCTGACGTAGCACCCCATCACCCCCCTTCTTGGTCAAATAGCCCTTACACAGCCTGGAGGTGTGTTTGGGGTCATTGTCCTGTTGAAAAATAAATGATGGTCCAACTAAACGTAATCCGGATGGAATAGCATTCTGCTGAAAGATGCCATCGTAGCCATGCTGGTTCAGTATGCCTTCAATTTTGAATAAATCCCCAACAGTGTCATCAGCAAAGCACCCCCATACCATCACACCTCCTCCTCCATGCTTCATGGTGGGAACCAAGATTGTAGAGTCCATCCGGTCACCTTTTCTGCGTCGCACAAAAACACGGTGGTTGGAATCAAAGATCTCAAATTTGGACTCATCAGACCAAAGCACAGATTTCCACTGGTCTAATGTCCATTCCTTGTGTTTTTTAGCCCAAACAAGTTTATTCTGCTTGTTGGCTGTCCTTAGCAGTGGTTTCCTAGCAGCTATTTTACCATGAAGGCCTGCTGCACAAAGTCTCCTCTTAACAGTTGTTGTAGAGATGTGTCTGCTGCTAGAACTCTATGTGGCATTGACCTGGTCTCTAATCTGAGCTGCTGTTAACCTGCGATTTCTGAGGCTGGTGACTCGGATGAACTTATCCTCCGCAGCAGAGGTGACTCTTGGTCTTCCTTTCCTGGGGCGGTACTCATGTGAGCCAGTTTCTTTGTAGCGCTTGATGGTTTTTGCAACTGCACTTGGGGACACTTTCAAAGTTTTCCCAATTTTTCAGAGTGACTGACCTTCATTTCTTAAAGTAATGATGGACTCTTGTTTTTCTTTACTTAGCTGCTTTTTTCTTGCCATAATACAAATTCTAACAGTCTATTCAGTAGGACTATCAGCTGTGTATCCACCAGACGTCTGCACAACACAACTGATGGTCCCAACCCCATTTATAAGGCAAGAAATCCCACTTATTGAACCTGACAGGGCACACCTGTGAAGTGACTACCTCTTGAAGCTCATCAAGAGAATGGCAAGAGTGTGCAAAGCAGTAATCAAAGCAAAGGTGGCTACTTTGAAGAACCTAGAATATAAGACATATTTTCAGTTGTTTCACACTTTTTTGTTAAGTATATAATTCCACATGTGTTAATTCATAGTTTTATGCCTTCAGTGTGAATCTACAATTTTCATAGTCATGAAAATAAAGAAAACTCTTTGAATGAGAAGGTGTGTCCAAACTTTTGGTCTGTACTGTATCTCCTTTCCCTATTCCCTATCACTAGGGCCTTCCTTATATTCCATCCCTGTTTTCTATTCTGTGTTGCATCATATGTCAGGTATCCTTACACCCAGGCGTGACACTTATGTTGCATCAACTGCATAAAAAATGGTGGTATGTGACTACACACTACTTTTCTAGACAATTACAACAGAAGAGGTAATTTACATAAAAACTATATATTTTTTCTGTTGTTCTGCAACAGCACTGGCTCTACAAATATGACAATCTGTTCCAAATACAGCAAAATGTGTGTTCTAAAATTCAATTAGTAGCCCGTTTATTACCTGCTTTTTGTTCAAATAGAACATTTGGATTACATGCAGGGTATCACTGCACTCATAAAAAAGTGGATAACAAACTGTGTAGTCTACTTTTGGTTTTATTTTTTGCAAAAGTGAGAGATTAGGGGGTAAAACCATATTTTTGTGATGGCCTACTGTTATCAAATTCTGCAAAATACCTATGGTTTCAAAATGCTTCAAATTAAAATATTGTTCCTTCTGTTCTGAGCCCTCCCGTTTGTCCAAACAGAATTTTTTAAATACATGTGGGGTATCACTGTACTTATAACCAGGGGCGTAACTACAATAGGTGCAGGGGTTGCGATCGCACCCGGGCCCTGTAGCCTAGGGGTCCCCAAAAGTCCCTCTGGCCTATAGAAAAAGTCTAATGCTATTAAAGATTTTCAATAATTGGGGGCCCCGTTGGAGCTTTCGCATCGGGGCCCCTGGGCCTGAAGTTACACCACTGCTTATGACAAAATGAGTAACAAACTGTGGGGTCCACTTTTTAGTGTTACCACTTGCAAAAGTGAGAAAAGATTTCTGTGAAAAAAATGAAAATCTTCAATATGATGACCTATTGTTATCAAATTGTGTGAGGTAACAGTGGGTTCACTATACTTGTAGATATAATCCTTAATGGGTCTAGTTTCCAAAATGGGGTCACTTGTGGTGTGTTTCTGCTGTTTAGGTACCTTAGGGGTCTGGGAAATGCAACATGGTGCCCACAATCTATTTCCATCAAATTTGCTTTCCAAAATCCAAATAGCGCTCCAACCTTTCCGAGCCCCATTGCTTATCCAAACAGAGGTTTCTGACCAAATGTGGGGTAATCAGCGCACTCAGGAAAACTGGGTAACAAATTTTGGGGTGGATTTTGGCATTCAAGTCCTAAATGAATAAATTTGGGCCTTAAGCAACATTTTAGAGGTATCGGTAAATTAATTTTTTTTTTTTTATTCCACTTTGCATTAATCTAAAGAATCTAACCTAAAGAGTTAAAACATATTGCTGGCAGCAGTTTTGAAGTATTGAGTGGTGTAGTTTTTTAAATGGTATCACTTTTTGGGCGTTTCCAATATAAAGTCCCCTCAAAGTCCATTGAAATCTGGATAGTTTTCTAAAAAAAAAGGTTTTGTAAATTCCTTGAAAAAATGAAATATGGCTGTCAAACTTTTCTATTTTATAGAATGAAGATATGAATAGTAGAGGGGTAGGACTCCGAGATGTTACAATGTATGGTCATGGCACCTTTGGTGCTCTGGATCAACACTCTGTGCCTCCAATTGATTATCTGGATCCTTTTGTGCTCAATATAGACTCAAGGAGTTACAGCATGGCCTTCAGCCCAGAAACCAACTTCTTGGTCTAATTTCCACCTGAGGAGACAGCAGGGTCATGCCTGGGGCCCGATCTCTGCCCGTCTTGTATGAAAGATAGCGGTGGCCTTTGTATGCGGAGCATCTCCACCTAGGGTCACGGAGCACTATGCTTCCAGCACTGTCATGTCAAAGATGAAGCTCTATCCAATTATTTCACAAAAAAACACGTAAATATTGATCTAAACTTACCTCTAACATAAAGTACAATGTGTCACAAACAAAAAAAATCTTGGAATCACTACAGTTACTACATAAAGTGACACTATTCAGATTTCTAAAATGTGCCTTTGTCATTAAGGTCAAAAATAGCTTGGTCACTAAGGGATTAATCAGAAATATATGTGTATTTTTTAGTAAAATGTACAAAGTTGTCTATTCATGTAACCCACCTTTATCTTGAACAATACCAGTGACCCATTCTGTTGCAGCGCTGACACTTTGGCTGTTGGTGACATCTAAAAGTATTGTCTGCAATCTGGTTGACGTCTCCTTCTTTAGCTCCTCCGCCCCCTTATCAGTCAGACAAGCTGCCAAAACCTTCATCCCGCGCTTGTCCAACTGTTTTGCCAGCAGATTTCCAAATCCAGAATCACATCCAGTGATGAAAACATATTTATCTGTAAGATTCTCCAGGATCAGACTATATCTGTATCGTCTATACAAGAAGATCAGACTCAGGAGCACAAACACAAGGAGCCACATGGTGACGAGGTCCTATACCAATACAAAGCAGAATTAAGACAGAGTTTTACTTGTATATAAAACAATAAATGAATGAACGATGCAATAAAATTTTTTTTTAGCTTTTTTTTGAGAACTACTAAAAATGTGCAGGTGCAAGATACTGTGACTGCAGTATTTATGTATATGTGGCACCCCAAGGGTTAATGTGCCACAGTAACATCACACGGATTCCCTCCCCACAATACACTGACACTACACTAGCACCTCTGGGCCAGGAGGGGGAGCTAAACCAGCTCCCTTATATACTCCGGGTCAAGAGGAAGTAGTTTAGTTTAGTTTGGAGTTCAGTACATAGCAGTACTGTGAAGAGTCCAGTTCCTGGGAGAACTGAGAGAGACTGTAGTGTAAACGAGCTGCGTCAGGCTTCTCTACAGTCTGCTCACTGATTCCAGGCCTAGCCAGGGTCTGAGGGAAGGAGTACAGAAGACAAAGAAACACATCTGGGAGACTGAGTGCCATCACCACTCGCCCCAGAGGAGCACACAGATTGGATACCGGATCTGAAACTGTGACTGACACACAGCACAGTAGATCCCGGGATAGTGGAGGTTGTAGATCGACACTGTACCTGAGCGAAGCAACACGGCGGGGTCAGAAGCACACAGAAGACTCAAGTTGCCTAGCCAAGGGGTACCTGTGAGGAGAGAGACAGTGCCAGCAGCTCAGCTAGAAACAGCAGCAGGGCCACACACACACAGTGCAGCAGGAGGAAGCTGAGGACCCGGACAGGGTGGGAGCAACCCGGCCCCAGTACAGACTCCGTGGACAAACTCTGCTACTACATTTGCAGTAAAGCTTTGGAAAACTTCAGAAACGTGAGAGTGTGTTCCTTGAACCCCGTTTCCACTATCACCCCCTTACTAGAACATCCAACCCTTCATAAACTCTAAGTTTCACTGCTCCGGGGAACCAGCCTCTACCTATGGAGAGCCGTTCCATCTAAGCTGCCCAACATCATCCCCGGAAGTGCTGCAGCAGCAGTGGTCACCCTGACCACAACCCGTGGGTGGGCGTCACGACAAACATTCATCCCTTGTAAATAACCCCTTTTACTTGCGGAACCTGGGACACGGTCCGGACCAGGCCCTCCGTGACATCCCCCAGCAGCAACCCGGTCCGGTACCGAGTACCCCGCCCCAGTGGGCTCCACAGTGTGCCTAGATATATGCAAACATAGAATGTATGAACTGTAAACTAAATTATTCTAGCACACACGTTGGTCAATTCATACAGCAAACTACACGTGCCCAGTAGCCATAACAAGGTACTCTAACCTTTTCTATCTAAGAATCCTCTCCTGGGACAAAACCTGCAAATTTATAGGCAGGCTAGAATAGAGCACTAATTAAACAGTATTATTGAGTTTTATTGAACAAATTCAAATTATTTTTTTTATCTCACTTAACTGTCTGCAATTCATTCTTTTTACAGCAGCAACTATTAATAATTTACAAGAGCATTTACAGTTCCATGTCTTAAAAAATTACAATGTATTCGTAAAAAAAAAAATGTCACATGGCTGGCTTCTTATAGTATCTGATTTTTTTGAGCCACAATGGACTTTAAAGCACCACTCTAACATTTCTTTTGTTTCACCTCTGGAGTTCTGCTACTAATCTAAGTTCCCTGACCTTGTTATTATACTCACCATCCATTGTCTTCAGTAATTCCCATGCTGCCATCTTGTGACTACAACTTCTGACTGACCGGAAGTCAGAGGTAATGATACCTATCTTTCAGTGCAAGTTTATGAGAGCTTTGGCCTGGCCTAGTTCTGGCTCTCATAGACTTAGATTGAGTTGTGACTTCTGGATCACATAGCAGACACTAGAGTGATCCGGAAGGTCAGAACCTGCTGAAGATAGACCAGAGCAGTGCCAATAAAAGACGAAGACAGTAGCTGGTAAGACTAGATGCAGGGTAATTACCGTAGATCAATTGCAACACTCCAGTGACATAATGAAAAAAATGCTGGAGTGGAGCTTTAATGGGCAAGTCTCATTCAACACATTTTTCATGGATCAATTCTGCATGTTGCAATTTGTTTGACATGCAGGATCGATAAGTGCAAAAAAATCAAGCATCTGCACTGTCCTATTGAATAACATTGGTCAGAGTACGGTACATTTTTATTATGGATAGTACTTGGACCAAAAATGCAAAGGTGTGAACCTAGCCTAAGGGCTCATGCAGACAAGTGTATAAATCGAAAGTGTGCAATTTGATTTTTAATTGGATAGCACACAGACAGCACACAGACCCATTTTATTCAATAGGGCTGTACAGTCGAAGGAGTGTTCTCTCGATCCAACCACGCATGATGTAAAAAATAGCAAAATGGAGCATTTGAATGTCATCCAATTTTTATAGATATATTTTTATTACAAATCTAGTAAACTGTTTTTGATTATGTAGTTTCGTAGTTTTAAAGGGAACCTGTCACCTCCTAAAAGCCACCTAACCTATCAATACATGTCCCTGCACTTTCCTATTACCATTATAACTTTCTCTTCTCTCTGTTAAATGCTTGTTTTCAATGTTGTAAAAAACGTTTTTATACTTACTCATTATGATGATAATGAAGTGGGGGCTATATGTAATAGTCCCCTTGGCGTGTTGGTTTGCAGTCTCCATGATCCTTTATCATGCCGATGGGTGTGATATTGTAAAAAGATTCATCTCTGGTCCAGCCTCTCTGTGCTGCTTCTGCTGTGCAGACTCTGCCCTCCTCTTCTCCTCCTCTCTGTCACTCACAGCATGCAAATCATTTGTCCTGACTTCAGCTCCAGAGTCCTGCCCTGACAAAGCATAAACATCACAGCAGAAGCAACACAGAGAGGCAGTGGGGGATGGAATGGCCACAGTCAATCAAGCTCCTTCCAGTCACAGTGACTGCCCTCATGGTTTAACTGTCAGTTTTACAAAGGCTATATCTCGGGGTACACAGCACACAGACACATGGGGGACCCCTTCCCTGAATGCAGTAGACATACTACATTTAGTGCTGCATTTAGATTGCCATGCAGCAGGGGGGTGACAGGTCCTCTTTAAGGTTGAAGGAAGACTTTAAGTTCATCAATTTCAACCTAGAGCCAAACATGTAGATCCAAAAGCTGACAAAAAACCCATGTGGCAACGCTAAGCTCCACATTGGGGAAAAATTATTTCCTGACTCCACATACAGTAATCAGACTACATCTCTGGATCAATGCCCAATCATATAATCTCATATATATAACCGGTAATATTATATTACGCAATTGCGTCATCCCGGCTTTACCGCCCCTTTTATGACGCGCACAGGCTCTCGGATCTGTAGCACGCTTATCGGGGCGTGCATAATTAACAAGCAGGCAGCGGGGAGCAGCAGCCAGGCACGCCTTTTGCGGCTTCTCAAATGCTGAGAAGCCGCTGGAAATAAGGTATATAATGCCCTTTTATTAACATTACAATAACGCTTTGGCCACACAAAGGGATGGCTCCAGAGGTGTTAGCATGCTGCAGGGAAAGGTATTAAGGAGCTGGGGGCTCATTTTTTGGGGTCAGGATCCCTTTACGCCTACATTTTTCAAAACTGAATAACCCCAAGTTTAATAACCTGTCTTGGTATTGCAGACCCCTTAGTCCTCTAATGACTTTTGTCGCTCTTCTCTGGACCCGCTCTAGTTCAGCTATGTCATTCTTATACACCGGAGACCAGAATTGTACACAGTATTCTAAGTGTGGTCGCACTAGTGACTTGTATAGAGGTAAAATTATGTTCTCCTCATGAGCATCTATGTCTCTTTTAATGCATCCCATTATTTTATTAGCCTTGGTAGCAGCTGTCTGACACTGCTCAAAAAATTTCAGTTTACTGTCCACCCATACACCTATGTCTTTTTCATTGAAAGTTTTACCCAGTGTTTTACAATCAAGTACATGATAATAAATGTTATTTCATCTACCCAGGTGCATGACCTTACATTTATCCACATTAAATTTCAATGAGAAAATAGGATAAATCCAGCTCCGGACATGAAGATTTTTTTCTCTTTTTTTATTTAATTTAAAGTGCAAACAGAGAAAAGTGTTCATCGTCAGCGTAACCCCAGTCAACGCGTTTTGGATGTCGCAGGCCTCCTTACCCATGACCATGTTCATGAGTAAGGATGCATGCAACATCAAAAACGCATTGACTGGGGTCATGCTGACCATGAACACTTTTCTCTCTTTGAACTTTAAGTGAAATAAAAAAAGACAAAACTTCTTCATGTACAGAGCTGAATTCATTCTATTCTCCCATTGGACTCTGGGTTACGGCAAGACCAGTTTCCCATGCTCCATGAAGAGTGAATTACAGCATTAATGGTGAGCTGGAACCCATATACACTATAAGTTTCAATTGCCAGTTCACAGCCCAAGCCTCCAGCTTACATGATTATCCTCCTCAGTTTAGATTACCCTGCAGAGTTTAGAATCATCTGCAATTATTGAGATTCTACTCTGTATGCCCCTTACAAGGTCATTAATAAATATGTTAAAAAGAAGCTGGCCCAATACTGACCCCCGTGGTATCCCACTGTTATATGTGACCCATTCTGAGTGTGTTCCATTAATAACCACCCTTTGTTTCCTATCACTGAGCCAGTTCTTAACCCGCTTACACATATTTTCCCCTATTCTCATTATTTTCTTTTTATAGACCAACCTTTTGTGTAGCATCATATTAAACAACTTTGCAAAAGTCCATATAGACGACTTCGCCTGCATTTTCCTGATCCAATCTGGAATTTACTTCTTCATATAAACTGATCAGGTTAGTTTGACAGGACCGATCCATCATAAACTCATGTTGATACTGGTTAATGAAGTTAATCTTATTGAGATACTCCAGTATCACGTCTCTTCAGAATCCCTCAAGGATTTTACCAACCGTAGAGGTTAAATTTACGGTCTATAATTTCCAGGCTGAGTTTTTGTCCCCTTTTTTGAATATTTGCGGCTTATTTGCTACGTGCCAGTCCTGTAGTACAGACCCTGTTATTATGGAATTTGTGAAGATTGACAATTATGGCCTCTCTATGACAATACTTAATTCCTGCAGCACTTCTGGCGGTATGGCATCCAGGCCTGGGGATTTGTATACTTTAGTGATTTTAAGGCGGAGTTCTACTTCCTGCTGGGTTAAGCAGGTGACATTTAATGGACAAATTATATTATCACATACATAAAATGGGTTATACACCGGAGCAAACAAATAAGTGTAGCGGTTGGGTTTGCTGCTATAAGTCTGGGGGACACTGTGTGTAGTCCTACCCTGATCATATATGATCTAGAAACAGATATATATGTGTATGACTATTTTTAAGGATAGACTCAGCGCTACCCCTTTTGCTTCATGGCTTATTTTTAAAATGAGAACACTATGCAGTCTTAGTACCTATGTTTCGGGTGTTTATTTTAAATTCACAAACATATATTTACATATGTACTATATGAAAAATAATTAAAAACTTTTAAAACTCATGAATCTAACGTATATTGGTTTTATTGCATATAATTGTTCATATTGCATTATTATGGCCGCTTGTATTTGTCCCTCTAATGGTCAGAGGAGTGTTGAAGGGGATTATAACCTCCTGCTGTTAAACTCTTCTTATTATGAAGGAATAGGTTCCTGGGGTATTCAGCTGTTACATCATGGTCTGCAAACACAAATAGATTTTTTACAATATATGCTTCTCAATCTTTGTGCGTATTTGGTGCGGATACTAAAGATCCTTACCCTCACACCTGTGGCTGCACCAGGTATGTTACGGTTCTTTTAATATTCTGCCCAGTTTTCTGAAAAATATATAGTTCTCTTATTAATTATGATGGTGTGCCAGTATATCATTCTTTAATGTTTACATGACTTGTTAATCTACCTGGTGGCTGCTAGTATAGGTCCATCCATTCACCTGAAAATTACAGTAGGGCTTCTTAAGGCCCTGTCCCACTGAACGACCATTCCAGTGATCCTGACAGCGATAACGACCTGTCGGGATCGCTGGAGCGTTGTTGCCTGATCGCTGGGGAGCTGTCAAACAGGCAGATCTCCCCAGCGATCAGGCCATGGGAGCCACCTCCTACATCTCTGGAAGTGATGTCAGCGTCCTCCCTGCTTAGCGCTGCCTTACAGGCAGCGCTAAGCAGGGAGAACACTGGTAACTATGATAAACAGCGGGTATCTAGGCAGCGCGCGCTGCCTGGATACCCGGTGTTTATCATAGTTACCAGCGTGCTCCCTGCTTACAGGCAGTGCTAAGCAGGGAGGATGCTGGTAACCATGGTAAACACCGGATATCTAGGCAGCGCGCGCTGCCTGGATACCCGGTGTTTACCATAGTAACCAGCCCTGTGAGGTCACAGATCGCTGGTGTCTCGCGGTCACACGCAGCGATGCGTGCTGACTAGCGGGAAACCAACGATCAAAGAATGACTCACAGCACTTTGTAACGATCAGCGACCTCACACCAGGGGCCTGATCGCTGCAAAGTGTCACACAGAATGACATCGCTGGAGAGATCTCTCTAACGATATCGTTATGTGTGACTGGGGTTTTATTGGTGGATTAGTGTCATTGGTTTGGTAGTCTATGGACCTTTCTGTGGACTAAATGAAAATATTTTAATTTATCATTGGTTATCTAAGAATATATGAGCTGTTTTTCACATTACTTGGTGCAACAAGCTTCATTGTTACCTACCACCAAGGTGTGTAAAAAAAAAAAAAATATTATTGCAACAGTATTGAATTTCTTTGAAAGTACTGTTGTTAATGCTGGCATATGCTTCCCATAGGAGTACACAGTAACACCTTAACCATTAACTATGTTGCTGTGTTTCACTCCTTACATGTGGCTGTATACAACCATATAGTTCTCAGGCAATTATAGGCACAATACCTTAATCTGCTCCCTCAATGTGTCAATCTCTCCTGCTTTAAGTTTCCCTTCCCTTGTGCAGGGATCCAGAATGCAGCTGCTTGGAGCCTCGGTGCTCAGCGTGGGGGATGAGTGGAACAGAGTTGTTTCGTCTGGATACTGGATTGGATGTCAGACAGATAGATTCCAATGCATTTCAAAGGCTAGGATGGCCTTCTTCCTCAGGGCTTCTGTCTGACTGTGTGTCAATCCAGTTCTTAAAGGGAACCTGACCCTCCAAATCACCCCCAACCCTATTAATACCTGTCCCTGCACCCTAACATATCAGTATTAGTGCTCCTTTTCGATAAAAAAAAGCGCTCTGTAACATTGGAATAATCAACAATATACACTTACAAATCTGAGACTTCTTGTCCCTGAATAAGTCTCACAGGGTGTCCCCTGTGAGACTCTAAGCCCTCCCTAGGTGCGCATTATCACGACCCGAATGATCCACCCTCTCTCTGTCTGTGCTGCTGTGATGTGGAGCTGAAGACAAGACTAATAATTTGCATTCTGTGAGTGATAGAGAGGGGGGTGGGTAAAGCCTGCACAAGCAGAGCCCACAGACAGAGAGAGGGTGGATCCTGGAGCTGCAAAACAATACGCCCTAAGGGCTAAATAATATAGCCCCTGCTAATTATAATCACTAATGAGTGAGTATTAAAACGTTTTTATGCACTTTCACAGGATGCTTTTAGGAGACAAAAGTGTGAGATTAGTGATAGGCTACTGCAGGGACATGTTTTGGTAGCTTAGGAGGCGTTCTGGAGGTGACAGGATCCCTTTAAAGCGTCTCCTAATTACTGATTAGTTGCTGAGTGTAACATTAACTCTTCAGGGGGAAAAGGTTTTGTTAGTACAGGAGACAGATACTGCGCCTATTAATACGGCCTGAGAACTTAATGAATGGTGCAAATAAACCAAAGTGCTATATACATTTAGTAAATATTTATAGTAAAGTGCTCTTCTCTTATTGTATTAGGTCCTTTTATCCCCTATTAGGGTGTATTTCATTGGTATTACTGGTATAGGACAGGAAAATCATATAAAATAGAAATAGTTATTTCAGATATCCTGAGATATGGGTTTCTATATTCATTTATGTGTTCTCAACCTTATCTTTCGTCATAATTATACTATGAGTGTATCTATTTAGTGGCTTATAAATATGTTTTTTTTTTTTCTTTTTTTCTTTCTTAAAGGTTTCCTTTACTTCCCTATTGTTGTCTATATTGTGTGTTGTGCGTGCCTATTCAGGAAATCAGTGAGGGATCCTAGAACAGATTCTTATGTACTTCTATTGTGGTTCCTCTTATGTCGATATAAATTAAATTAAAGGTGTATGTTTATATTTTTGTGCTCTATAGTAAACAAGACGGGTATCTAGCAGTGAATTACCAATTATTCTTACTGTTCTAATTGGGGAAACTTTGTACCCAGATTTCAGGTCTTTATGATAAATAATATATCAAGCTCCTGTCCCTGTTATGTAAAGCCAAACAATTCAAAGTCATGATTGAGTCCGAATGGAGTCATAGTATTTAGTTCAAAGATCCATCTCGATTCTTCACGTGACATTTTTGCTAGAAAATTTCCTCCTCTATCATCCTTCTTGAATGATTGAATTGCTAGGAATTGTAGGCCTCTACTACATGCATTGTGATGGTCTTGGAAATGTTTAGACAAAGGGTGACCGAGGAATCCTTTTTTGATATTATTGATGTGTTCTCTTATCCTCACCATTAGGGTTCGTGAAGTTCTCCCTACATACATTTTCTTGCAGGGGCAAGTAATAATATAAATTACATGCTTCGAGTGGCAGGTTAAAGTTTCTTTGATTTTGTAGGTTTTCTCTCCATTAGGGTTCATGAATTCAGTGATACTCCTGGGGATGCTTTTGTAGCTTGACAATTGGGGCAAAATGTACATGCCTGGAATCCCTTTTGTCTGGTATCTTCACTAGATTTAAACCCTATCTTAGTTCCAATTTTCCCACTGGGTGCTATTTTTTGGGCGATGGACATTGTTTTTCTGAATACAAAACGTGGTTTGTGTGGAAGTAAATTTCCTATTGTTCTATCCAATTTCAGGATATGCCAGTGTTTTTGAACTATCTTAATAAATTTTGTATGGTTATTGTGGAAGTCTGTGATAAAGGGAATTGTGCCTAATTGCTCTTGAATGGTTGTAGGATTAGGTTTTTTTCTCCTTCTGCTTCAAAAGTTGCATACGATCCAATTTTTCCACTACGTTGATAGTGTTGTTAATAGTGGTCTCTTTATACCTTTTTGTTATGAAGTCTTGTTTCATTACTTTTGCTTCTCTTCTGAAATCTTCAATCTTTGTACAATTTCTGCGTATACTTATTAGTTGGCTCTTGGGGATATTTTTTATCCACTTTGAAAGATGGCAAATTTCCGTATGCAGGTAACTGTTCGAATCCGTTGGTTTCTTGTATGTCTTTGTACATACCATATTCTTCTCTATAAAGATTGTTAAATCCAGAAAATTAATAGTTGATGTGCTTGTTGTCCCTGAGAACTCTAGTCCATAGGTGTTCTCATTGATTTCCGCAAGAAAATGAACCAATGTCTGTTGGGGGCCTTTCCAGATGAAAATGACATCGTCGATAAATCTGTGCCAATCTGTGGTCTCAAATTGCCTTGCTGGTATAGCTGGTTTGCTTCCCACATGCCCACGTATAGATTAGCGTACCCTGGCGCAAATCTTGTGCCCATGGCGGTTCCCCATTCTTGGCGATAGTATGTCCCGTTATACTTAAAGTAATTGGGTGGGTACAAATGTAGTTGAATATTTTTGGATTATTTTTACTTTTTCTGTCATTGACTCTCTCTGTCTCAATCTTGCTGTCTTGATGTGCTTGTTCTACAATTTATTTAATTTTCTATTATTATTTAAGTCCTTGTCACTACCTTTTTTAGTTATCTAAATGCTTTCTTGTGTTTATTGCGCCAATCACAGCTCTATTTAGCCATAGTGGTTTCCTCATATTTCTAGCTTGTTTACTCCCATAGGATATATATTGTGCACAAATCCTATTCAGGATGCTCATAAAAGAGTTTTACTAGCTTTATGTACTTCTATTTTTCAGGACATTGTACCAGTTTATTGCACTAAGATCATCTCTTAACCTTTGGAAATTCGCCATCCTGAAGTTTAGTTTCCTTGTAGCCCCTTTACTACACATCTTATTAAGATTTGAATACACAGAGAACAAGAGTACTATGCAAAACTTAACATTTTATTGGTAGACGTCATTAAAATTAATAAGGTGGCAAGAAAGTGCATGTACAAAGGATCCAAAACAGGATACAGGGGGGCACATAAATGATATAACAAATAAAATCAAATGGGTATGCAGATTTCATATACAGCAGAGTCCAGCATATACAATGACAAGGTACATCAAGGAAAACAGAGAATACATCAAAAGTATGGCCATTTACAATGTAAAGTGCTAGTGCAGCGTTCAACAAGGAAAATAAGACCCTGGAATGATCATACTGAAGTGTTTTCCTTAAGATCAGAGTAGATGCTTATCTCAATCTCCATAGTTGTTATAGCATACCCATGTTGAGTCAAAAATAATAGACAAGTGCCCTCCACGATCCCGTCTGGTTAAAACCCCGACGCGGCGTTTCGCGCTCTCTCCACTGAGTCGCGCGCGGGGTGCCGCTCTCGGGATGGCCGAGCCTGACGCGCGCGCGTCGGTGCCATGGTGACGCGTCCCATGGTGCGGCGCGCGCGTCAGAGCCGGCCGTCATGTTATTCCGAGACGTCACTTCCGGTGCGCGTCGGCTGGTGATGATGCGCGATCACAGGTGATGCACTTTAGGCAGCTATTAGAGACATATATAAGACAGCCATTAGAGGGGGATAAGCACAGGACGCAAAACACATCCCCTTGAGGAAGCTGCAGCCACCAAGCTCATGCAGCGAAACGCCGCGTCGGGGTTTTTAACCAGACGGGATCGTGGAGGGCACTTGTCTATTATTTTTGACTCAACATGGGTATGCTATAACAACTATGGAGATTGAGATAAGCATCTACTCTGATCTTAAGGAAAACACTTCAGTATGATCATTCCAGGGTCTTATTTTCCTTGTTGAACGCTGCACTAGCACTTTACATTGTAAATGGCCATACTTTTGATGTATTCTCTGTTTTCCTTGATGTACCTTGTCATTGTATATGCTGGACTCTGCTGTATATGAAATCTGCATACACATTTGATTTTATTTGTTATATCATTTATGTGCCCCCCTGTATCCTGTTTTGGATCCTTTGTACATGCACTTTCTTGCCACCTTATTAATTTTAATGACGTCTACCAATAAAATGTTAAGTTTTGCATAGTACTCTTGTTCTCTGTGTATTCAAATGCTTTTTTCGAGTACCTTTATGCTATAGACATCTCCCCCACTTAAATTGTTATGTGGAGGTTTTTGTCTTTCATGCCTAAGCCCAGTTGGGCGCTGTTTCTAACATCTTATTAAGATATAGAAACATATTTTTTTGGGATCACTACTACCCAAGTGAAGTCAACCTTTACTTTTGATATGTATTCTGGTCTGTTGGTTAATATTAAGTCTAGCAGTGCCCCCCTTCTTGTAGGGTCCTGAACCAGTTGGGAAATGTAATTGTCTTTCATGGTTGTCAAAAAACAGTTTCCTCTACGGCACCTGGAGGTTTCTGCACCCAAATTTATTTTCGTGTAGCTAAAGTCCCTTAAAAATAACGACTTCTCCCTGAGTCGCTGCTTCATCTGTGTGCTTTATGAGGATATTTTCTGCCACCTCCATTATTTGTGGAGACTTATAACAAACCCCTAGCAGTATTTTGTTATTCTTTCTTCTTGCCCTTATCTCCACCCATAGGGACGCATAGATTATCATTAGCCTCACATAGATTATCGCACAGAATGGCTTTTAGGGGTAATTTTACATATCCTGAACAGACTATAGTCCTGTAAAATATCAGTCAAGTCATAGCTCTCGTCCAGCCATGTCTCGATATATCCACCATATCATAATTTTTTCCAACAATATTAATTCTACTTCCTCCGTCTTGCTGGTGAGGTTTCTGGCATTAGTTATATGGACTTTCAAGATTTCTCTGTACCTCTATTCTGCGTTTCATGATGGATGGACACAGGCAGATTAAGTACAGAGATGTTTGGCAGCACAGATAATGAAACTATTTCTGACTCCTCATGTAACACATTCTGTTGGGACATTTTCTTCTTGTGCTTTTGGCCCCCTCTACAGGAGGTTCTCTTTCTAAATAATCCTTTGAAGATGAATCCTTTATGGACATATATGCAGAAAGCACAAGAAAAGAAGGTTCCAACAGAACTTATTACATGAGGAATTGGAAATAGTTTAATTATATGTGTTGCCTAGGGATGGGCGAATCTACTCGTTACTACTCGGTACTCGCCGAGTAGTAAGGGATTCGCCCGACTCGTTACACTGCGAGTAATCTCAGGGATTACTCGCAGTCAGTAACTAGTCCGCAGGGAGCGAAGGAAGAGAGGGGGGAGAAATGCTCCTTACCTCTCTTCCGGCTTCTGCTATGTGCTGTGTGCTGGGCTCTGGGACTTGCGGGCTGCGGCAGCTCCAGGGTCCTAGAGCCCGCCTACACAGAGATGTAGCAGAGCTGAGATAGTTCTCAGCCTGCTCACTCCCTGTGCATAGATATGTATATGTATGCACAGGGTTGTGGCAGTGAAGATGTCGTTTTTGGACTACGTCGGACGGAAGAGGATTTTTGGAGTAAAGATGGAGTCTCTAATGTCTTTTTTGTTTTATTTTTAATAAAAAATTTTTCTCTGTGTTGTGTTTTTTTTTTTTATTGAGTACTGGAAATTCATGGCGGTCATGTCTAATATTGGCGTGACCGCCATAAATTTCGGGCTTAGGGCCAGCTGATAATAAAAAGCTGGCCCTAACCTCTTTATTACCCAGCGTGCCAATGCCACCAGGGCCGCTGGAAGAGCGGGGTTCAGCGCCAGAAGATGGCGCTTCAATGAATGCGCCATCTTCTGGGGCGGCTGCGGGCTGCAATTTGCAGCGGGGGATGCCCAGAAAGCTTGGGCATCCCTGCGCTGCGGATTCCAGCCCCCAGCTGCTTAGCTGTACCTGGCTAGACATAGAAATTGCGCGGAGCCCCACGCATTTTTTTTTTTATTATTTCATGAAATTCATGAAATAATAAAAAAAAGGGCTCGCCTATATTCTTGTGTCCGGCCAGGTACAAATAGGCACCTGGGGGTTGGGGGCAGCCCGTCGCTGCCTGCTGGATCCGGCTGGTTACAAAAATACGGCGAAGCCCACGTAATTTTTTTTTTTGAAAAATCTATAAAACAATCCTAAAAAAGGATTGCATCTTTACTAACCCCTCGACCATGGTGGAGGGGTTAATAAAGAGGCAGTCCCTTTTTTAGGATTGTTTTATGGATTTTTCAGAAAAATTTCACGTGGGCTTCGCCATATTTCTGGAACCAGCCAGATCCAGCAGGCAGCGACGGGCTGCCCCAACCCCCAGGTGCCTATTTGTACCTGGCCGGACACAAGAATATAGGCGAGCCCCCTTTTTTTATTATTTCATGAATTTCATGAAATAATTAAAAAAAAAATGCGTGGGGCTCCGCGCAATTTCTATGTCTAGCCAGGTACAGCTAAGCAGCTGGGGGCTGGAATCCGCAGCGCAGGGATGCCCAAGCTTTCTGGGCACCCCCCGCTGCAAATTGCAGCCCGCAGCCGCCCCAGAAGATGGCGCGTTCATTGAAGCGCCATCCTCTGGCGCTGAACCCCGCTCTTCCAGTGGCCCTGGTGGCAATGGCTCAATGGGTAATTAAGGGGTTAGGGCCAGCTTTGTATTATCAGCTGGCCCTAAGCCCGAAATTTATGGCGGTCACGCCAATATTAGACATGACCGCCATGAATTTCCAGTAATCAATATAAAAAAAAAAACACAGAGAAAATTTTTTATTAAAAATAAAACAAAAAAGCCATTAGGGACTCCATCTTTATTTTAAAAATCCTCTTCCGTCCGACGTAGTCCAAAACGCAATCTCAGCTCTGCTACTTCCCTGTCTGTGCTTAGACAGACAGGGATGTAGCAGAGCTGAGAACTGACTAAACAGTCAGGGTTCAGCTCAGGGCATTAGGACCTGACTCGCTCTGCTCCGGAGATTCCCGAGCAGTGACGCAAGTTAATTTATTCACTGCTCTTGTCACCATTCGGGAATCTCCGGAAACAGAAGCAGAGAGAGTCGGGGAGCGAGTCTGCGGCTGAGGCGGCAGCGGCGGCGGAGGCAGGGGTAAGTAGCCGGCCGGGCCGGTACACCCCCCCTCTCCCCCCTCCCCCCCCCTGACCCCCTTTCCCCCCTCCCCCTTCAATCTTTTTTTTTTTTTAATTATTCTTTAAAAGCCAGCGGCTTTTTGCTGCTGGCTTTAAAAGAATAACATGGGGATTTGCAGGTTTTTCCTCTGCTGCCAGACCCCTTATAGGGTCCGGCAGCAGAGGAATCGCTGCAATACTCACCTCCCCATTCATTTACATTGGACTCGCTAGACTCGCAACGAGTAGCGAGTCCTGGACTCAGACTCGTTACAGTCTAGCGAGTCCGAGTAATTTAGGATTCGCCCATCTCTAGTGTTGCCCAATGTCTCTGGACTCAATCTGTCTGTATCCATCTTCGACTATCATCAAATGCAGGTCTTAAGTCGTTGTTTAAGTTTTGCTCCAACATCCTCTGCTTACCTTTTGGAACCATTCATGATTTGTGAGACTACTAACAATGAAAAGACACTTTGACGACACTGACAATTCTACTAACAATGACTATATTGATTCCTTGCAACATTCTGTTTGATACATTTATGTGTCTACTCCAGATACTACTCCGTCCTTTCCAGAGCAATGTGCTATTCGGTCACTTGAGGATCTTCAATGGGAATTTGTGGTTCCACCCTCATTGAATTCTGATCCAGATTTCACTGTATTTCACCAAAGAAATGTCCCTAACTAGGATTTTTACACTTTTCAATTGAGAGTGAAAGTCATGGGCATATTCCTGGAGTCTGACATTAAAGATCTGAAAGCTTATATTCATACACATTATCAAAATATATTGCAATCTGAGATTCCTCAGTGGTTGATACCTTTTAATAGCTAACTGAAAAGATGGTAAACATAGCAAGCTTTCGGGACACTGTGGCCCCTTCGTCAGGCTGTTAATGACACAAATTTGTGTCATTATCAGCCTGACGAAGGGGCCACAGTGTTCCGAAAGTTTGCTATGTTTACCATCTTTTCAGTTAGCCATTAAAAGGTATCAACCACTGAGGACTCTCAGATTGCAATATATTTTTCTATCTACTGGCTAACACGGTATAAATATTCTTTACCTACACATTATCAATTTATTAATAATTTCTACACAACAATGTAGAGCCCTATTCAGAGTGGAAAAAAAATCCTAAAATAGTCCTAGTCCCTACTGATAAGGGTGGATCTGCAGTGATTCTAGACAAGTTCTTTTACCAGAAGGAGATTGTCAAAATCTTTGACACCGACACCTATTGCAAACAGCCTTTAGATACCACTATGGAATTTCAGGCTAAATGATCTACTAGTAATTAATTAAGTGAAGCTGTAATTCTAAATGTCTTTTCTAAAAAATAAGCAGAGTATATTTTAGTTAATAATCCAGTAGTCCCCATATGCCATGGGCTATCTAAAATACACAAAAACAACTAAATTTCACTTAAAAAACAACTAAATTTCACTTAATAGTGGGAGGCATTGGATCCCTCTTTGGAAGATTGTCTGTTTGGGTGGATCGCTTCATATAAGGGGGTGTCACACGCGTCAATATCGCCTGCACGATATCGGCTGCACGTGACGTTGCAGCGATATTGACGCGTGTGACATACTGAATCAACCAGCGATAAATCGCTGGTTGATGATCGCCAGGTTTTAGAACCTGCTCTAAAACCTGGCGATTGTCGCCCGGTGTACACGCAGCATCGCTGCGTGTGACACCGGGAGTAGCGATATTCCAGCTCCCAGCGCCTCTCACAAGCGCTGTGAGCTGGTAACTAAGGTAAACTGCGGGTATCTAGGCAGCGCGCGCTGCCTAGATACCCGCAGTTTACCTTG
>JARQOC010000002.1:617342339-617422339 GCA_033576535.1 Allobates femoralis
CCAAAATTGTTAAATTCCTGCCTGAAAACATGAACATACATATGTGTAAAAAGAAATACTGAATATTTATTGGTAAATGATAAGACACAAAAATTTAAAGCATATTTACTGTCTGTAAACTTTATGGAAACCTTGAAACATAACTCCAAAATTATAGGTTATTCCTTTGCCAGGTAGGCTTTAAAGAGGACCTGTCACCCCCCTGGTGCATGGCAAACTAAGTGCAGCACTGAGTGCAGCATATCTGCTGCATTCAGGGAAGGGGTTCCCCATGTCTCTAGCCCCCCTGTAACCTTTAAAAAAGACTTTAGAAACTTTACAGTTAAATGGTCCCCTGGGTTGGATCTGATAAGAGGTCCTCCCTGCCTTCTCCTTGTGTGTTCCGCCCCCTCGGTGTGTCTGCCGCTGCCTCCTCTTCTTCTGGATCTGCCTTTCTCTTCTCCTGCTCTATGTCAATCACGCTGGCCGCACAGCTTTTGGTGTGACCGTCAATGCGTGACATCAGCGGCAGAGCCCGCCCTGATTGTGCTTTATTCATACAGTAGGGCGGGAATCTGGTGCTGACGTCACACAATGCCGCTCACACCCAGCGCTGTGAGCCAGCATGATTGACACAGAGCAGGAGAAGAGGAGGGCAGACTCAGAAGAAGAGGAAGTGGCGGCAGACACATACAGGGGGAAGAACGCACAGGGTGAAGGCAGGAGGACTGTGCCAGTGGCGAGGACCTTTTAATAAGATCCCACCCCTGTGACCTCTTAAGTGTAAGTTTTCTAATGTCTTTATTAAAGCTTACTGGGGGGCTAGAGACATGGGGGAGCCCCTCCCTAAATGCAGCAGACATGCTGCATTCAGTGCTGCATTTTCTTTGCCAAGCGCCAGGGAGGTGACAGGTCCTCTTTAAGAGGTTGCCCCCTGCTGTTGGGTATGTCAGTAATTTCCTCTATATATCATCACATCACTGAGGTTAATCCTTCAATTGAAACCCGCAGTTTAGGTTGACAGGCTGGTAAAGCTACATTCACACACACTGTATTTAATCTGTTTTCTTGCATCCGCTTTTTGCACTGCACTGCAGAGAATAGCTCACTCAAATGGAATGCCAGCAAAGTCAATGGGTTTTCCCTTTTTGCCATTCAGACAGGGAATTTGTTAAGTGAGTGTTTTTTTCCTAGAAAAGTGATCTGTCCAAGAAAAGGGATTGTTAGTTTTTGTGGCGTTTTTCTCATCCGCTTTTTCCATAGGAACCATTCTAAATGGAGAAAGAAAATGCAGCACAAAAAACGCATTAAAAACAATGAAGGTGATGCTTTTCTTGGAAAAGCGGATTAGTTTTGCAGCTGAAAAATGGATAAAAAAAATGGTGCAAAAACGGTGTGTGAGAATGTAGCCTTAATTTACATGGTGGTTTTTTCCACATGGATGAGATATAAAGGGAACCTGTCATGTCAAAATACCTTATCAACTTGCAGCTGTGAGGTTAATCTGCAGGTCAGAGGTGGACCATATAATTGGTTCAGCCACACAGGGGCCCACAGGGTAAGGCTGGCTTCACACCACGGTGAAATCCAATCCGGGGCTGTCCGGTGTAAACCTGAAAGCCCCAGACCAGATTTTGGCCCCACAGTATCCTATGGGGATTGATGGAGCTCTCTGCCATCCGGTTTCCATGTGTCCGGGAGAATCCGAGATGAATCGGATTTTTCTACCAAACTCAAAATCTGAGCAAGCAGTATTTTTGTGTCTGGGGAAAAAAAGCTGATCCTCCCAGATTCTTCCGGATCCTTCTGATCCGGCGCCCCCTAACATGGGAGTCTATGGCACCGGATCGCACCGGAGCCGCATCCGAGAGCCGGACGCCGGCTGACAGTTCAGGAGCCGCGGCTCGCTGTGGCTGCAATTGAGTCATCCGGCTGCACACCGGACCAGAGGGCATATTTGCCCTCCGGTTCTGTTTGTAAATCCGGTCCGGGGCTGTCAGGTTCATCCCTGACAGCCCAGGATCGAATCACACCGCGGTGTGAAGCCGGCCTAAGGGGGCCCATTTCCAACTCCAAACCAGTACACTGCGACTTAACTATTGTACTGCAAAGTGCCCATATACTGTTCGTACACAGGGGCCCTTTATGTCTGGGTCCGGCACTTCTGCAGGTTAATAGTGTTCTGGAGCCATGCAGACACCACACTGGAACCTGGCTACAGGAAGGAAATTAACTTTATTCCACCCATCAGCCTCAAGCTTTTATCCATGGCGGAGTGGCCACCACTGCTTCAGCAGCTGTGAACTTGGTGTTAGCTTTAAGGCTATGTTCACACTGTGCATTTTTGATCCATTTTTTTGGATTCGTTTTGCAGTGAGCGCATCACTCAAATGTAATCCTAGCAAAGTCTATGGGCTTTCATGTTTTGCTGTTCTGACATGCGTTTTTTCCCTTGAAAAGTGACCCTCAAAAAGAATGAGCATGTTAGTTTCTGTGGCATTTTTCTGATCTGGTTACCCCATTGAAATCATTGTCTATGGGGAAAAAATGCACCAGCAAAAGTGGAACAAAAACTGATCAGAAACAGATGATCCATTTTCTGATGCGTTTTTTTGTGAAGCAGATCCTCGTTTGCAGCAGAAAAAGTGAGAAAATCACCCCCCACAAAAAACGGATCATACATGCACAGTGTGAACATAGCCTTACACTACATTGTTTAGCTATCATCCGTGTTAAGAGAATCCATTATATTAAAATATTTATTTCCACATCTACATTGTATGTAACATATTTACCTTAAGTTATCAGAGAAAACTTCCACACCATATTTAGAGATAATGTAACCACCTGGAATAAGAGGCAGTCTTCCGCCAATACTGGAAACATTAACAATCCTTCCTTGTGCTTTCCTGACCAGTGGCAGTAATGTCAGCGTCACATCGATCGTCCCCAATAGATTCACATCCAGAACTTTAACAAAGTCATCTTTTTTCTGCCATCCAAGGGGAGTCATGGGGCCAGGAATGGCGGCATTATTCACCAGACCCCAAAGTCCTAGAAAAATATGGAAGCTGAATGATTTCACAGCTATGAAAAATATCCGTGTAAGATTTTTTTTTTTCAAATTCATTGTCTGATTATTTTTTCTGTTTCAAAATAAACAATTCTATATTTATTATCAGATATGGATTTTGCCAAAAGTACGCATTAAATTACTTATAGGTGAAATGAAGAAGAACATTTTTTATTGTAGCTAAAAATGCGCACAACATTATATATAATAACTAATTGTCATTGAACATTCATTCTGCAACTGTTTTGGATATAAATTCTTGCGTCTTTTCCTTTTTTGTTTTCTTGATACCTTTTCTCTTTATAGAAGGCCTGTGGATAGTTATGGGTTAACTCCCCGATGATCAGGATCGGCGGGTTTGCCCGAGCTTTTTAGTAAAGTCCAGTTACAGTTATGGGATGGGGGGGGGGAAGCTGTAAAATAAAGCATAAAATCTACTATATAATTGTCTAAGACGTCTGTCGGTCACAGAAATCGCGCGCCAGACAGAGGCCGCTCATTGGTGCCCGCCGGAGGCTCCATCCTGCCCCCCCCGGCTCCATCCTGCCCTGCTCGCTTCATCCTGCCCCGCTTGCTCCATCCTGCCCCCCGCCACCATCCTGCCCCGCTCACTCTATCCTGCCCCACTCGCTCCATCCTGCCCCATTCACTCCATCCTACCCCACTTGTTCCAACCTGCCCCTCTGGCTCCATCCTGCTCCGCTCGCCACCATCCTGCACCGCTCACTCCATCCTGCCCCCTCGCCACCATCCTGCCCCCCCGCCACCATCCTGCCCTGCTCTCTCCATCCTGCCCCACTCACTCCATCCTGCCCCCCCGGCTCCATCCTGCCCCCCGCTCACTCCATCCTGCCCCCCTGGCTCCATCCTGCCCCGCCAGCTCCATCATGCCCCATCGGCTCCATCCTGCCCCGCCGGCTCCATCCTGCCCTGCCGGCTCCATCCTGCCCCCCGCCACCATCCTACCCCCCGCCACCATCCTGCCCCCCAACCTGCTCCTCCGGCTCCATCCTGCCTCGCTCGCTCTATCCTTCCCCGCTCGCTCCATCCTGCCCCCCCGCCACCATCCTGTCCCGCTCGCTCCATCTTGCCCCGCTCACTCCATCCTGCCCCACTCGCTCAATCTTGCCCCGCTCGCTCCATCCTGCCCCGCTCGCCACCATCCTGCCCCCCGCCAACATCCTGCTCCTCCGGCTCCATCCTGCCTCGCTCGCTCCATCCTGCCCCGCTCGCACCATCCTGCCCCCCTGCCACCATCCTTCCCCACTCGCCCCATCCTGCCCCCCTGCCACCATCTTGTCCCCCACCACCATCCTGCCCCGCTCACTCCATCCTGCCTCGCTCGCTCCATTCTGCCCCGCTCACCACCATCCTGCTCCCCCGCCACCATCCTGCTCCTCCGGCTCCATCCTGCTCCTCCGCCTCCATCATGCCTCGCTCTATCCTGCCCTGCTCGCTCCATCCTGTCCCCTCACCACTATCCTGCCCCCCACCATTATCCTGCCTCGCTCGCTCCATTCTGCCCCGCTTCCCACCATCCTGCCCCCCGCCACCATCCTGCTCCTCCGGCTCCATCCTGCTCATCCGGCTCCATCCTGCCTCACTCGCTCTATCCTGCCCCGCTCGCTCCATCCTACCCCACCCGCCACCATCCTGTGCTGCTCGCTCCATCCTGTCCCGATCGCTCCAACCTGCCCCCCCGGCTCCATCTTGCCCCGCTCGCTCCATCCTGCCCCGCTCACTCCATCCTGCCCCACTCGCTCCATCCTGCCCCCCTGGCTCCATCTTGCTCCATCCTGCCCCACTCGCACCATCCTGCCCCCCCTCCACCATCCTGCGCTGCTCGCTCCATCCTGCCCCGCTCGCTCCATCCTGCCCCCCGCCACCAGCTTGCCCCCCCACCATCCTGCGCCGCTCGCTCCATCCTGCCTCGCTCTCTCCATTCTGCCCCGCTCACCACCATCCTGCCCCCCCGCCACCATCCTGCTCCTCTGGCTCCATCCTGCTCCTTTGGCTCCATCCTGCCCCGCTCGCTCCATCCTGCCTCGCTCCCTCCATTCTGGCCTGCTCCCTCCATCCTGCCCCTGCCTCCATCCTGCTCCCCGTTGTTCTTGCTCCCCCGGCTCCATCTTTTACCCCCGGCTCCATCCTGCCCCGCTCGCTCCATCCTGCTCCCCCGACCCAATCATGCCCCCACTCCCCCTGTCACCATCCTGCCCCCCTGCTCCATCCTGCCCCCCGGCAGTTAGCGGTCATGTGACCGATCAGCTGGTCAGTTTCCCAGGCAACACGGGTCCTAAAGGCCTGTAGGACCTAGAAGACGGAGGTGGAGCGAGCCGGCGGACAGTTGAGTATCCTCACTGAGGATTTTTTTACTTTCACTGTGGAGGAGCGGGGGCCGCAGGGAGCGGAGTATCGCCACATACCATAGTGCTGCTATACATGTACTGTAATGTACCACCATATACCATAGTGCTGCTATACATGTGCTGTAATGTATCACCATATACCATAGTGCTGCTATACATGTGCTGTAATGTACCGCCATATCCTAGAGCGCTGCTATACATGTAATGTAATGTACCACCATATACTATAGCGCTGCTATACATGTACTGTAATGTACCGCCATATACCATAGTGCTGCTATACATTTACTATAATGTACCACCATATACTATATACTATAGCGCTGCTATACATGTACTGTAATGTACTGCCATATACCATAGTGCTGCTATACATGTACTGTAATGTACCGCCATATACCATAGTGCTGCTATACATGTGCTGTAATGTACCACCATATACCATAGCGCTGCTATATATATGTAGTTCACTCACGTTGACTTAACAAGTTCTGTCAGTCACAGTATGTCAACAACATACATATTCTAGAATACCCGATGCGTTAGAATCGGGCCACCATCTAGTTATTAATAAACATTATAATTATACTTACCGCTCCAGCGAAGCATCGTCCCATCCTGCTGTCTTCCGGCCGCATCTAATTCCGGGGCCGCTCATTAAGGCTAGGGCCACATTAGCGTCGTGCATCCATCTAATGGATGCATTTTTTTATGTGCAAAAATGAAAAAACGGATCCGGTAATGCACCCATAGACTCCAATGCAAAAAACACATTGCCAAATTGCAATGTGTTTGGCGCTATGTGTTTTATGTAGTAGACATCATAATGCGGTCTGCAGTGTTTTTGGGCCTGTTATTGGGAACAGATGCGTTTTTTTAACATGGGAGTCCATGGCAAACGCATCCCTCAACACATGCGTCAAAAACACATGTCATGTGATGCAAAAGAAAAATGCATCTTTCAAATGGATGCAAACTCCCAAATGTGATCCTAGCCCAACTTCCGGGTTATTCCTTGCACTGCTCTGCACTCAGCAATTTTCGGCTGGCGTCGGCAGTGTTCGCACTGTGATGTCAGGATTTACCCGAGTTCATGGCCCTGGTCATGAACTCAGGTAAACTCTGATTGTCACGGTCATTCTCAGCCTGCTTCTCCCTCCAGTGGTTGCTCCTGGTAATGCAGTTGATCCTGTTTTGCACTCTTGGTCAGGTGAATTGGATAATTGCAATTCTGAATGGGATATTTAAGGTTGCAGGTTTTCCTCAGTCCTTGCCAGTTGTCAATGTTCCTGGAGGTGTTTCACCTCTGTCTGGTCTCTCCTGCCCTGCTGCAAGACTTCTAAGCTAAGTGTATGGTTTATCTATTTGCTTTCTGAACTGGTCTTTTTCTGCTCAGAGAGCATGCTGTTTTAACTTGCTTTCTGTTAGGCTGGCTTCACATTTGCGGACCCCTCCGCATCGTCTTGCGGAGGGGATCCGCAAACTGACCTCAGCCCCAATTTTTATAATGGGAACGCACGGTGCTGCGTAGGTCTGCACATGACCGTACGCTCCCATTCACTGCAATATATGATTTGTACGCAGGCGAATGCCCGCGCACAAATCACACACTCTCGTCCGCAAATGTGAAGCCAGCCTTAGGAAGTTTTTCTTCCTAGGATTTTGGTGCTATTTATTTATTATTGCCTTGTTCAGCTTTTTGTGTCAGTATATATATATATATTGAGAATTGTAGGATTCACAGGAGGTCTGCAGATATAGAGGCGCCGAGTCTTGAGTAGACTCAGGGTATTTTTGAATTATCTGCCGTGGATATTTTTGAAGAGATTTTATACTGACTGCAATAGTATCCTGTCCAATCTTTATCTATCTAGCTAGACATGGCCTTATTTTTGCTTGATTCTATTTTCTGCCTGAGTGTGTCTTTTCCTCTTACTCACAGTCAATATTTGTGGGGGCTTTCTATCCTTTTGGGGTTCTGCTCTGAGGCAAGATAGCATTCCTGTTTCCCTCTTTAGGGGTAGCTAGTTCTCCGGCCGTGTTGAGGTGACTAGGGTATGCTTAGTCACATTCCACGGCTACTTCTAGTTGCGGAGTTAGATCAGGAACTGCGGTCAGTACAGGTACCACTTCTCCTGTGAATTTTTTATTCATGCAGCTCCAAGGTCACCGGATCATAACACTTCTCTATATTTTCATTTTCAGCCAGGTACAACTAGGCAGCTGGGAGTTGGGAGCAGCCCGTACCTGCCTGCTGCACCTGGCTGGCATACAAAATATGGCGAAGCCCTCGTCAAATTTTTTTTAATAGTTCATTAAAAACAAACAAAAAAAATTTTAGACTGCACCTTTATTAACCCCTAGACCCTCATCTCTGTGCTGAACACTCTCAGCTCTGCTTCATCAGCGTCCAAGGGGACGAACAAAGCTTCTATCACCTTGGTCCCTGAAGGAGAGCCCAGAGTGCAGCAGTATTGTAAGCGGGGGGGTAACTCAGGTCACCCGAGGACAGCTCAGGTCATGCCACCCGAGCTGTCCTCGGGTGACCCCTGTGTCTCCTCAGTTACAATACCGCAGATCGTGCTCCTTACGCCAATTATGCACTGAGCTGTCAGAACTGTCAGATCTATTTCTTCCCACCTTCTTTAAAAGAGTCCCAAGCTTACCTCAATAATTTTAACTTTTGTTTCAAACACATCATCCTTTATGAGTTTCACAATATTTGGACACACGAAAATGCCTTCCTTCATTTTTGCTTCAGAAACTGAAATTTGGTCAACAGGTACTTAAAAGTCTCTCTTTCTTTTGGTAGAGGTTTTGCAAAATGCTTCATCAATCCAGCCTTAATCATAAATCATAAAATGGTGAAGTTGAAAGGTTCCTCCTGGGTCATCTGGTTCATCCCCTTGCTAAAAGCAGGGTTCACTAAATCATCCCACTCAGATGTCTGTCAAGCCTCTGTTTGAAGATTTCCACTGAAGAGAAACTCACCACCTGTCGTGGCAGCTTGTTCCACTCGCTGATCACCATCACTGTAAAAAAGTTTTTCTAATATCTAATCTGTGTATCCTCCCACTCAGTTTCATCCCGTTGCTTCTAGTCTTTCCTTGTGCAAATGAGAATAAAGCTAAAAAAAGTCTTCTTTTTGTCAAGCTAAACATTCCCAAATCCTTTAACCGATCCTCATAAGACATGGTTTGCAGACCTGTCACCATTTTGGTCGCTCTTCTTTGAATTTACTTCAGTGGAGTGGTGGAAGGAGAACTTTACTGGGATCAACAAAACTTTCCCCAAATATATTCTTGAGCCGCAAAGATGTTCTTGTTTGCCAACTTTTTAAAGGGGATATCCAGGATTAATAAAACTTCACTACATTCTTTCAAATACAGTCATGGCCAAAAGTTTTGAGAATGACACCAAAATGATATTTTCACATGATCTGCTGCCCTCTGGTTTTTATTTGTGTTTGTCAGATGTTTATATCACATACAGAAATATAATTACAATCATATTATGAGTACCAAAAGGTTATATTGACAGAATGAGTTAATGCAGCAAGTCAATATTTGCAGTGTTGACCCTTCTTCAGGACCTCTGCAATTTTCCCTGGCATGCTCTCAATCAACTTCTGGACCAAATCCTGACTGATAGCAGTCCATTCTTGCATAATCAATGCTTGCAGTTTGCCAGAATTTTTTGGTTTTTGTTTGTCCACCCGTCTCTTGATGATTGACCACAAGTTTTCAATGGGATCAAGATGTGGGGAGTTTACAGGCCATGGAACCAAAATCTCTATGTTTTGTTCCCTGAGCCATTTAGTTATCACCTTTGCTTTAGGGCAAGGTGCTCCATCATGCTGGAAAAGGCATTGTTGGGCGCCAAACTGCTCTTGGACGGTTGGGAAAAGTTGCTCTTGGAGGACATTCTGGACTGTGAGTGAGCCGATTCCCTTGGCTGAGAAGCAACCCCACACATGAATGGTTTCAGGATGCTTTACAGTTGGCATGAGACAAGACTGGTGGTAACACTCACCTCTTCTTCTCCGAATAAGCTGTTTTCCAGATGTCCCAAACAATTGAAAAGGGGATTCATCAGAGAAAATGACTTTACCCCAGTCCTCAGCAGTCCACTCCCTGTACCTTTTGCAGAATATCATTCGGTCCCTGATGTTTTTTCTGGAGAGAAGTGGCTTCTTTGCTGCCCTCCTTGAAACCAGGCCTTGCTCAAAGAGTCTCCGCCTCACCGTGCGTGCAAAAGCACTCACACCAGCCTGCTGCCATTCCTGAGCAAGCTCGGCACTGCTGGTAGTCCGATCCCGCAGCTGAACCAGTTTTAAGATACGGTCCTGGCGCTTGCTGGTCTTTCTTGGGCGCCCTTTTTGACAACAATGGAAGCTCTCTCCTTGAAGTTCTTGATGATGCGATAGATTGTTGACTGAGGTGCAATCTTTGTAGCTGCGATACTCTTCCCTGTTAGGCCATTTTTGTGCAGTGCAATGATGGTTGCACGTGTTTCTTTAGAGATAACCATGGTTAACTGAAGAGAAACAATGATACCAAGCACCAGCCTCCTTTTAAAGTGTCCAGTGGTGTCATTCTTACTTAATCATGACTGATTGATCGCCAGCCCTGTCCTCATCAACACCCACACCTGTGTTAATGGAACAATCACTAAAACGAGGTTAGCTGCTCCTTTTAAGGCAGGACTGCAATGATGTCGAAATCTGTTTTGGGGGTTAAAGTTCATTTTCTAGGCAAATATTGACTTTGCAAGTAATTGCTGTTAAGCTCATCACTCTTTATGACATTCTGGAGTATATGCAAATTGCCATTAGAAAAACTGAAGCAGTAGACTTTGTTAAAATTAATATTTGTATAATTCTCAAAACTTGTGGCCATGACTGTACAGTGCCACCTCTGTCTACAGGTTGCATGTGGTATTACAGCATAGACCCATTCACATGAATGGCACATAGAACAAAATACTGATATCACTCGACTTAAGGCCCAGTTACACACACAGATAATTGTGCAGAGATTGTTCGCAGATCTCTGGTTGCAGTGAAATCATGGACACATTGCTCCATTTTGTGGCTGTGTACAAATGGAACAATGTGTCCATGATTTCACTGCAACCAGAGATCTGCGGACAATTATCTGTGTGTGTAACTAGGCCTTTACTCTCCTGGATGAGAAACGGTCAGATTTTTCATATGCTCATGTTTCTCCAGCCTAAATCATTTGATTCGAGCTGTAAAAAAAAAGCTGTGTCTCGTTGGAACTAGCGTGAAAGTCCTTACCCAAATCCTGCAATTAATCATGTGTATCTTCAAGTTTCTCTTGAGGTGAAGGACAGGTACAGTTGGACCATGAGGCATAAGGCAAATGGGAGGTTTGATTATATGGTATAAGCCAATAGAGTGAGTGCTTGGCAAAAATCTGTACGTGATGGAATTTTTACAATACTTTTCTGAGTTAAGTTATCGAAAGTACCGTAAATAGAAATCATCTCTTACTTTTCAAAAATGTTACTCCTGCAGACTTGTGTTTTTTGCATTAGAATGTTAACATTATATCCGCTATGAAAAGAGGGAGTTGAATGACAAATCTAGAGTAGAGGTTCAAACTCCAAACTTCATGTTGATATTTTTGCGCTTGTACATCTACTCGCACAAAAAATAAAGTGTGCTGAAATGTGCAAAGCAGCAAAAAACCCAAAACATGCAGGACACTCAGGGTTGGCAACTTGATTATTTACATTTTTTCTGGACAGCTTATGAAAAAATAATGGACAAATTACATTTTGTACGGACATATTGGAAAATCATAATAAATAATTATGATTAGTAATATATGTCTACAGCACATAATTCTGATGTAAAGACATTAGCTGCATTTACTGTAAAATTATTATTATTTATTATTACATCGCCATTATTTCCATGGCGTTTTACATGTGGAAATGGCAAATAAACACAAGTACAAGGTACATGGACAACATATGGCACACTGGTACAGGAGGAGAGAGAGGACACTGTCCGCAAGGGCTCACAATCTCGAGGGGACGGGTGGTGATACATTAGAAGAGGGTAAAGTTGGTCGTGCGGTGGTTTGGTGGACAGAGGCTCACAGCAGATTGTAGACTTGTCGGAAGAGGTGTGTCTTCAGGTTTCTTTTGAAGGTTTGCAGAGTAGGTGAGAGTCTGAAATGTTTTGGGAGAGAGTTCCAGAGTTTGGCGGTTGTATGTAGTTGTGGGAAGAAGAGATAAGGGGGGAGCAGAGGAGGAGATCTTGACTGGAATGTACAGTTGTAAATTATTGACACCCCTGCAACTCTGTCAGATAATACTCAATTTCTTCCTGAAAATGATTGCAATCACAAATTCTTTATTATTATCTTCATTTAATTTGTCTTAAAGGGATCCTGTCACCCCCAAAACACCTCTAAACCTATTAAAAGCTGTCCCTAGAGCATATTAACACTTTCCCTACACTCCTTTTACCTCAGCGCGGCGCTGGTGTAAATACGTCACCCGGCGCCGAGAATGACGCGGATCGCGTCACCCAGCCACACTGCAGCCCGGACGCTATGGGAGAGAGGGGAGGCGGGCAGGGAGGCGCACATTTGAATCTATTATGAAGATCACGCCTATTCAGGCGTGATATGAAGAAGAGGGGCAGCCTGGATGAGTGACTATGAATAGCATAGTCACTCATTATCATCACTAATGAGGTACTATAAAAACGTTTTTCTTCAATGTCACTTGCTGCATTTAGGAGGTAAAAGGAGTGTAGGGAAAGTGTTAATATGCTCTAAGGACAGCTTTTAATAGGTTTAGAGGTGTTTTGGGGGTGACAGGATCCCTTTAAGTGAAAAAACACAAAAGAATGAAGCAAAAAAAACATTGATCATTTCACACAAAACTCCAAAAATGGGCCAGACAAAAGTATTGGCACCCTCAGCCTAATACTTGGTTGCACAACCTTTAGCCAAAATAACTGCGATCAACCGCTTCTGGTAACCATTAATGAGTTTCTTACAATGCCCTGCTGGAATTTTAGACCATTCTTCTTTGCCAAACTGCTCCAGGTACCTGATATTTGAAGGGTGCATTCTCCAAACTGCCATTTTTATATCTCTCCACAGGTGTTCTATGGGATTCAGGTCTGGACTCACTGCTGGCCACCTTAGAAGTCTCCAGTGCTTTCTCTCAAACCATTTTCTAGTGCTTTTTGAAGTGTGTTTTGGGTCATTGTCCTGCTGGAAGACCAATGACCTCTGAGGGAGACCCAGCTTTCTCACACTGGGCCCTACATTATGCTGCAAAATTTGTTGGTAGTCTTCAGACTTCATAATGCCATGCACACGGTCAAGCAGTCCAGTGCCAGAGGCAGCAAAGCAACCCCAAAACATCAGGGAACCTCCGCCATGTTTGACTGTAGGGACCGTGTTCTTTTCTTTGAATGCCTCTTTTTTTCTCCTATAAACTCTATGTTGATGCCTTTGCCCAAAAAGCTCTACTTTTGTCTCATCTGACCAGAGAACATTCTTCCAAAACGTTGTAGGCTTTCTCAGGTAAGTTTTGGCAAACTCCAGCCTGACTTTTTTATGTATCGGGGTAAGAAGTGTGGTCTTCCTGGGTATCCTACCATACGGTCCCTTTTCATTCAGACGCTGACGGATAGTACGGATTGACACTGTTGCACCCTCGGACTGCAGGGCAGCTTGAACTTGTTTGGATGTTAGTCAAGGTTCTTTATCCACCATCCACACAATCTTGCATTGAAATCTCTCGTCAATTTTTCTTTTCTGTCCACATCTAGGGAGGTTAGCCACAGTGCCATGGGCTTTAAACTTCTTGATGACACTGCGCACGATAGACACAGGAACATTCAGGTCTTTGGAGATGGACTTGTAGCCTTGAGATTGCTCATGCTTCCTCACAATTTGGTTTCTCAAGTCCTCAGACAGTTCTTTGGTCTTCTTTCTTTTCTCCATGCTCAATGTGGTACACACAAGTACGCAGGACAGAGATTGAGCCAACTTTAATCCATGTCAACTGGCTGCAAGTGTGATTTAGTTATTGCCAACACCTGTTAGGTGCCACAGGTAAGTTACAGATGCTGTAAATTTCACAAATTAGAGAAGCATCACATGATTTTTGTAACAGTGCCAATACTTTTGTCCACCCCCTTTTTATTTTTGGTGTGGAATTAGATCCAATTTGGCTTTAGGACAATTCTTTTTGTTTTTTTCATTGAAGACAAATTAAATGAAGATAATAATACCAAAAAATTGTGATTGCAATCATTTTCAGGAAGAAACTGAGTATTATCTGACAGAATTGCAGGGGTGTCAATACTTTTGGCCACAACTGTAGATTGTGTGAAGGTAGGTATTGGGAGACCATCTCACAGATGTATGGAGGAGACAGATTGTGAATGGCTTTGTAGGTCAAAGTTAATGTTTTAAACCGAGGCTTCTGATAAATGGGGAGCCAGTGAAGGGTATCCCAGAGAGGAGAGATTGGTAAATAGCGGGGAGACAGGTGGATTAGTCGGGCAGCAGAGTTTAGGATAGATTGGAGAGGTGCAGGGCCATCGAGCAGGAGGTTAAAATTATCAAGGAGGGAGATGATGAGGGCATGGACAAGAGTTTTTGCAGTGTCGAGGTCAAGGAATGAACTGATTCGGGAAATATTTTTGAGTTGGAGTCGGCAGGAGGTGGCAAGGGCAGGAATATGCGTCTTGAATGAGAGGGTGGAGTCGAGAATTACCCCGAGGCACCGAGCGTGGGGGACTTGGGAATGTGAGCACCTGCTGACATTGATGGAGAGGTCAGGTGGGGGGATGGAGAGTGGGATGGGGGCAATATGATGAATTCTGTTTTGTCCATGGTCAGTTTCAGAAAGTGAGCAGAAAAGAAAGATGAGATAGCAGACAGACATTGTGAAATTCTGGATAGCAAGGAGGTGATGTCAGGTCCAGATAAGTGATAATAGTTAAGCTGTACGAGTTTGTACAGGTTCAAAAAATTCACTAATGCCATATATATATATATATACACATATATACTGTATATATGTTTTTATGGAAAAGGTGAAAAAGTGCCTACATTTTTACGGACTGCCCTGGAATTTCTGGATGGTTGGCAACTTAGAAATTGCAGGCCAACCCCACTGTTTTCTCCCCTCAAGTTTGTTAGTACCTGTGCTTTTCACTGGGGGCTTTTTTTTTAAAGGCATTCTCATTGGCTAGGATCACACATAAGCCCTAGATCTGTTAATGGCATCAGTTTTTTAACTTAATTTTTCTATGTCCAAAAACTGATCCTGGGATCAAGTGTGACTGCATTGTTAAAAAACACTATTGGTTTTTTTTTACTGGATCCAAAAAACGCTGCACACAACGATTTGGGTGCAGTAAAAAGACGGATCCGTTTTTGCTACCATTTTTTGGCAAATAATTGCAAAGTCCAAAAAATGCATAGCTGCACAGGAGGCTCAAAAAACAGCCTAAAAAAGACAAAACGGATTTGTTATTGAAAACAATGGAAAAAACTGATTGGAATGTGTGACCCCAGCCATTTTCTGTGATTTATTTTTCTAAGTTACCTCTGTCTCCAACAATATGAGAAACCCACTCAGCTACAGAAGTCACATTCTTGCTGTCAGAAATATCTAGTATTGTTGTTTGCAGTCTACTTGATGTTTCTTTCTTCAAGTTCTCAGCTCCTTTCTCTGTCAGGCAAGATGCCAGAACCTTCATTCCTCGTTTATCAAGTTGCTTGGCTAGTAAGTTTCCAAATCCAGTGTCACATCCGGTAATGAAGACATATTTATCGGAGAGATTCTCCAGTATCTGACTTTGCCTATGCCGTCTGTATACAAATAAAAATCCCAACAGTAGAATCACAAGGAGCCACATGGTGGAAGAAATTCTAGAAAAAAAGAAATGCAGTACAAAATTAGACGGTGAAAAAGACTACAAGCCGAAACGTGTAGTCTGACATTTGATGCCTGTCTCCTATTTGATGGCTATTGTTATGACAACTGGACCGATTTGAAGAGTGTTTATAACTTTTTATAATTTATACTAGCTGGGTGCCCGATGCACATGCATCGGGATTCTAGAAGAGCGAGTCTCTGACTCGCAATGGCCGCTTCGCGGCCAATGCTTCCCGCTGCTAAGGCGTCTCGCCATGCCCGCTGCGCGGGCATAGCGAGTCGCCTTAGAACTGCTCGCAATGGCCGCTGCGCGGCCAATGCTTCGGGCGTATCCACATGACCACGCTGACTCGCAGCGCGAGCGGACTCAGAAGGGGCAAAAAACCCATTCGTGATTATATAATAGATATAATAAAGGACTGTTTTTACGTATGGAAATTCCGCTGGATTGAACCTTTTGCTCCTGGTGCTTTCTGACACCATTCAGTACTGTAGCTAGTGGTTTATTTGCCTGCAGTTAAGATAAATGAATAAACTAGACTCTTTATATGGTCATTCTTGGTCCACAGGAGCTGCCTTGTGCAGGGCAAAAAGACCATGAAGGGCTGCACGAACAGAGCTGTTGAGAGCGTCAGTCGCAACTCGCTTCCACATGTCTAAATTACAACAGCATTGTTTACATCAGCAGCCAGATGGTCCACTGTGTAACCTACCATACTGGCCCATCATGCATCTGTCCGGTGGGGCAGATTGACAATCTGGGCCAGGGCCATGTTCATTCTAGAGGAGCTGCAGATATCCATAGCTCAGGTAGGGAATTTTTCCACAGGACAACTACACCCCCTGGCAAAAATGATGGAATCCCCTGGCTCGGAGGATGTTCATTCAGTTGTTTAATGTTGTAGAAAAAAAGCAGATCACAGACATGGCACAAAACTAAAGACATTTCAAATGGCAACTTTATGGCTTTAAGAAACAGTAAAAAAAATCTAGATAAAAAATGTGGTAGTCAGTAAGAGTACATTTTTTCACACCAAGCAGAGGGAAAAAAATTATGGAATCACTCAATTATGAGGAAAAAAGTATGGAAACACCCTGTAAATTTTCATTCCCAAAACTAACACCTGCATCACATAAGATCTGCTCGTTAGTCTGCATCTTAAAAGGAGTGATCACACCTTGGAGAGCTGTTGCACCAAGTGGACTGACATCAATCATGGCTCCAACACGAGAGATGTCAACTGAAATAAAGGAGAGGATTATTAAACTCTTACAAGAGGGTAAATCATCACGCAATGTTGCAAAAGTTGTTGGTTGTTCACAGTCAGCTGTGTCTAAAATCTGGACCAAACACAAACAACATGGGAAGGTTGTTAAAGGCAAACATACTGGTAGACAAAGGAAGACATCAAAGCATCAAGACCGGAAACTTAAAGCAATATGTCTCCAAAACAGGAAATGCACAACAAAACAAATGAGGAACGAATGGGAGGAAACTGGAGTCAATGTCTGTGACCAAACTCTAAGTAACTGCCTAAAGGAAATGGGATTTACATACAGAAAAGCTAAACATAAGCCATCATTAACACCCAAACAAAAAAACAAGGTTTCAATGGGCTAAGGAAAAGCAATCGTGGACTGTGGATGACTGGATGAAAGTCATATTCAATGATGAATCACAAATCTGCATTAGGCAAGGTGATAATGCTGGAACTTTTGTTTGGTGTCATTCCATTGAGATTTATAAAGATGACTGCCTGAAGAGAACATGCAAATTTCCACAGTCATTGATGATATGGGGCTGCATGTCAGGTAAAGACACTGGAGAGATGGCTGTCATTACATCTTCAATAAATGCCCAAGTTTACATTTATATTTTGGACAGTTTTCTTATCTATCAATTGAAAGGATGTTTGGCGATAAATAAATCATTTTTCAAGATGATAATGCATCCTGCTGTAGAGCAAAAACTGTGAAACTATTCCTTGAAAGAAGACACATAAGGTCAATGTCATGGCCTGCAAATAGTACGGATCTCAATCCAATTGAAAATCTTTAGTGGAAGTTGAAGAAAATGGTCCATGACAAGGCTCCAACCTGCAAAGCTGATCTGGCAAAAGCAATCAGAGAAAGTTGGAGCCAGATTGATGAAGCGTACTGTTTGTCACTCATTAAGTCCATGCCTCAGAGACTGCAAGCTGTTATTAAAGTCAGAGGTGGTGCAACAAAATACTAGTAATGTATTTGAGTGTTCTTTTGTGTGTTTGTTTTTCATGATTCCATAATTTTTTCCTCAGAGTTGACTGATTCCATAATTTTTTCCCTCTGCTTGGTCTGAAAAAATTACCCTTACTACCACATTTTTCATCTTGATTTCCTTTAGTGTTTCTTAAAGCCATAAAGTTGTCATTTGAAATTACCTTAGCTTTGAGCCATGTGTGTGATCTGATTTTTTTCTACAACATTAAACAACTGAATGAACATCTTCCGAGCCATGTGATTCCATAATTTTTGCCAGGGGTTGTATTAATTGTTTACCCCACAAATCCGGTCTGTATGGAAGAGTGGCAAGAAGAAAGCCATAAGCAGTCACTTTTTTCAGTTTGCAAAAAGTCAAGTAAGGGGCGCAACTATCATGTAGAACAAGGTGGTTTGGTCAGCAGAGAACAAAGTAAAACATTTTGTCCTAAACGCTATCTGTGTCAGGAAACGAACACTGCACATCACCCTGAAAACACCATCCCCACCGTTAAAGATTGGGCAGTTTCATGCAGTGGGGAGACTTTTCTCAGCTGGGACAGAAAATCTGGTCATAGTTGATGAAAAGGTGGATGGTGCTAAATATAGGGAAATTCTATTTGAAAACCTGTAAGAGGCTTTAAAAGACTTTAGACCAGTGATGGCGAACCTTTCAGAGGCTGAGTGCCCAAATTGCAACCCAAACCAAATTATTTATGGCGAAGTGCCAACATGGCAATTTAACCTAAATTACAGCAGTGGTCATCACAGGCACTGCACAAGGGGTAGAGCAGCAGATGCCAATTCTCTTCCCTGTTCAGGGCATGTGTCATGCTAACAGGAGAGAGGGAATCAGGAAGTGGATAGTGAGGCGGGTGAGGAGATACCGGGAAGGCTAATCTGGCTTTGGTACTGGGGTCCCTAGCTCTCCCAGTTCTCTATCTCTGAAGGTGAGGAGGTCTGAGTCACCACAATTTCTCCTAAGCTCCTGAAAAAGCCCTAGGCATAGAGCCCCTACCTCCACCCACAGACCAGGGAAAGCCAACAGCTTCAAATGAATAGGATTGCAGCATCTCCAGAAGAAGGTCTGCACACAATAGGTCTCAGATAAGGAATGAGCTGAATCAGCGACATCTGGTGGAAGGAAGCTGAATTATTTATGGCTGAGGGGTGCTGAGACACACCCCCTCAGCTCACCTGAGTGATTAGTCACTTCTACCAAACTTTCAGCAACCTCCACCTGCAGAGTCACAGTGACTGAGGAAAAAAAGGCTAGTTTAAACTACAGCAGCAGCACCAATTGACTGCAGGCAATCAATATGTGACAGTACCCCCACCCCCCCTTTATGAGAGGCCTCTGAACTCTACATCAGACACGTCCTGCCATGGTATAAACTTTCCGAGCGATGATCTGTGAAAGATATTACGGGCACATAGCACTGGAAGAAGTTGCAAATGGTCAAAATTCTAAACAGAACAAAAACTCCAGTAGTATAAGCTTCAGCCGCACAATTCCACCTTGTTTTGACAGCACCCACACAAAATCATTCACACTCAGGTCTGGACCTGAACGTTTATTACCAGTCATTCGATTACAGACAGCAGGTACGGTTTTAGAAAGGCAAACAGTAGTGATGAGCGAGTACTAAAATGCTCGGGTGCTCGAAGCTCGGGCCGAGCATCCCGAGATACTCGTGTACTCGGCCCGAGTAACGAGCCCAATGTTATCCTATGGGAGACACGAGTATTTTTATGAAATGACTGCCGGCTGCCTGGAAAAACCCTAAAAATGTCACAAAAGTCTCAGAAGAGTGCTGAAATGACATGGCAACACCATGGGGAAGACCCCTGGAAGCATTTCTCACTCAAAAGTCACAGCTGTGAACAATGTTGTCCGAGTTTCACGCCAATTTTACGGAGTGTCCAGAGAACCTTCCAAAATGACACCAAAATGAATATTTAGGGTGGAAATGTTAAGGGCACATACCCAATAGTGAGATACAGCTGGTGTATGTTACTTTTTGTGATTACATGAAAGATTTTACGTGAAAACATTGTGCGGCACTCCGATGACCCTGACAAGAGACGTACATGAAGCCCTGTCTAGAAATAATGTGCCCATTTTGAGGAACTGGTTCTATTGTAGTATCTTCCTTTGCCAGGGCAGTCCAAAATTGGGAGGTTCACCAATGCCCCTGGATACAGACATGCAGGATGGCCTGTAAACAAGAACTGGGTGTATTGTAGTATAGCCCTTTGGCCAGGGCAGCCAAAAATTGGGAGGTTCAACAATGACCCATGCTTACAGACATGTAGTAGGGCCTGTAACCCTCAAGTGGGTGTATTGTAGTATAGCCCTTTGGTCAGGGCAGCCAAAAATTGGGAGGTTCAACAATGACCCATGCTTACAGACATGTAGTAGGGCCTGTAACCCTCAAGTGGGTGTATTGTAGTATAGCCCTTTGGCCAGGGCAGACAAAAATTGGGAGGTTCAACAATGACCCATGCTTACAGACATGTAGTAGGGCCTGTAACCCTCAAGTGGGTGTATTGTAGTATAGCCCTTTGGCCAGGGCAGACAAAAATTGGGAGGTTCAACAATGACCCATGCTTACAGACTTGTAGTAGGGCCTGTAACCCTCAAGTGGGTGTATTGTAGTATAGCCCTTTGGTCAGGGCAGCCAAAAATTGGGAGGTTCAACAATGACCCATGCTTACAGACATGTAGTAGGGCCTGTAACCCTCAAGTTGGTGTATTTTAGTATAGCCCTTTGGTGAGGGCAGCCAAAAATTGGGAGGTTCAACAATGACCCATGCTTACAGACATGTAGTAGGGCCTGTAACCCTCAAGTGGGTGTATTGTAGTATAGCCCTTTGGTCAGGGCAGACAAAAATTGGGAGGTTCAACAATGACCCATGCTTACAGACTTGTAGTAGGGCCTGTAACCCTCAAGTGGGTGTATTGTAGTATAGCCCTTTGGTCAGGGCAGCCAAAAATTGGGAGGCTCCTCTTTGTCCCTGGATAGAGACGTGCAGGAGGGCCTGTTAACAAGAACAGGGTGTATTGTAGTATAGCCCTTTGGTCAGGGCAGCCAAAAATTGGGAGGTTCAACAATGACCCATGCTTACAGACATGTAGTAGGGCCTGTAACCCTCAAGTGGGTGTATTGTAGTATAGCCCTTTGGTCAGGGCAGCCAAAAATTGGGAGGCTCCTCTTTGTCCCTAGATAGAGACGTGTAGGAGTACCTAAAAACATTTTTCCCATTGAAAAGGAGCGGGTCTCCTGTCGTTGTAATGCCCATTGTAACAGAATGGGCTAAAAAATTTACCACTGCGGGTATACTTCAAACAAGAGCCTAACTATTCTAACGCTCATCATGGTGTCACATGAGGAGAAGGAGTAGCAGTCCAGCGATTAGCCAAAGTACGGAAGTGTGTACCCATGGGTGAGTGGAGGTACATGTAAAATTCAAATAACAAAATAACATTTAGTTGTCATTTGCTGGTGGTGTGGTGAAGTCTGGCCCAATCCAACCCTTGTTCATCTTGATCAGAGTGAGCCTGTCCGCATTTTCAGTTGACAGGCGGGTGCGTTTATCAGTGATGATTCCACCTGCTGCACTGAAAACACGCTCTGATAAAACGCTAGCGGCAGGGCAGGCCAGGACTTCCAAGGCATAGAGAGCCAATTCATGCCATGTGTCGAGCTTGGAGACCCAATAATTGAAAGGCACCGATGAATCTCGCAGTACAGTTGTTCGATCTGCAAGGTACTCCTTCAGCATCTGCCCGAACTTAGCATTTCTGGTGGCACTACCCCGCACCTCAGGGGCTGTGGTACGTGAGGGGCTGAGAAAACTGTCCCACATCGTAAAGACAGTTCCGCTGCCTCTGGCGGATTGGACTTGTGCCCCTCTCGGCCGTACGCCTTGGTTGTCCATCGAATCCTGACCTATGCCGCTAGCGTTTTGTGAGGGGAAGGATTTCACAACTTCCGTGACTATGGCCCTCTGGAACTGCAGCATTTTGGCTGACCTCTCCGCCTCAGGAATGAGAGACATAAAGTTCTCCTTGTAGTGTGGGTCTAAGAGTGTTGCCAACCAGTACTGATTGTCAGCCAAGATGTTCTGAACGCGAGGGTCACGAGACAGGCAGCTTACCATAAAGTCAGCCATGTGCGCCAGACTCTTAACAGCCATCACATCAGTATCCAGACCAACACGATGACTGAACATGCTGTCCTCCTCCTCCTCCTCCTCCTCCTCATCTCCCCTGTCCTCTGGCCAGCCACGCTGAATCGAGGGTATGACTGGTGTGCATGTCATATCCCCAATTTGGCCTGAGAGTTGCTCCATGTCTTCATCCTCCTCCTCCTCGTCATACTCCTCCACTACACGTTGTGATGACATGAGGCTGGGCTGTGTGTTTTCACCCACACCCACTACAGTTTCTTGCTCTAAGTCATCGCGCTCTGCCTGCAATGCATCCTCTTTTATTTTCAGCAGAGACCGTTTTAGAAGGCAGAGTAGTGGTATGGTGACGCTAATAATGGCGTCATCACCGCTCACCATCTTGGTGGAGTCCTCAAAGTTTTGGAGGACGGTGCATAGGTCCGACATCCATCTCCACTCCTCAGGTGTTATGTGTGGAGTTTGACCCATTTCCCGACGGCTTAGGTGATGCAGGTAGTCCACAACTACCCTCTTCTGCTCACATATCCTGACCAACATGTGCAGCGTTGAATTCCAACGCGTGGGGACATCACACACCAGTCTGTGGGCTGGAAGACGCAAACGGCGCTGAAAGCTTGCAAGGCCGGCTGAAGCAGCAGGTGACTTGCGAAAATGTGCAGACAGACGCCGAACTTTTACCAGCAGGTCAGACACCTCCGGTATGACTTCACAAACCTCTGAACCACCAGGTTGAGCACATGGGCCACGCATGGAACATGCGTCAGCTGCCCTCGCCTCAAAGCTGCCACCAGGTTCCGGCCATTGTCACACACGACCTTTCCTGGCTTTAGGTTCAGAGGTGTGAGCCAGTGATCTGGCTGCTGTTTCAGAGCTGTCCACACCTCTTCTGCATTGTGGGGTTTGTCACCTATGCAGACTAGCTTGAGCACAGCCTGTTGCCGCTTTGCAGAGGCAGTGCTGCAGTGCTTCCAGCTTGGGACTGGTGTGGAGGGTACAGTGGATGAGGATGCGCAGGTGGAGGAGGAGGAGGCTGAAGAGCATGACATTCCGGAGCTGTAGAGTGTCGGTGAAACCATGACAGAGGTAGGGCCTGCTATCCTTGGTGTGGGAAGGACGTGTTCCGTCCCTCGCTCAGACTGGGTCCCAGCCTCCACAATATTAATCCAGTGTGCCGTCAAGGAGATGTAGCGGCCTTGCCCACAAGCACTTGTCCACGTGTCTGTGGTTAGGTGGACTTTGGCTGAAACAGCATTGTTCAGGGCACGTGTGATGGTGTTGGACACGTGGTTATGCAATGCGGGGACGGCACATCTGGAGAAATAGTGTCGGCTGGGGACCGAGTAACGTGGGACAGCAGCCGCCATCAGGTCGCGGAATGCGTCCGTCTCCACCAGACGGAAAGGCAACATTTCTAGCGCTATGAGTCGCGAAATGTGAGCATTGAGGACTGTGGCATGTGGGGCATTGGCAGCGTATTTGCGCCTGCGTTCAAATGTTTGCTGAATGGATAATTGAACGCTGCGCTGGGACAAGGACGTGCTTGATGGTGGCGTAATTTGTGCTTCAGCAACTTCAGGTGCAGGACCGGAGGCTTGTTCGCGGCCAGCATGGACAGGGGATTGGCTTGCATGCACAACAGCCGAAGACGTAGCAGTGACATCAGCACGCACCGCTCCTCGACTCTGTGGTACTTCCCACAAAGTCGGGTGCTTGGCTGACATGTGCCTGATCATGCTGGTGGTGGTCAGGCTGCTAGTTTTTGTACCCCTGCTGATAGTGGCATGGCAGGTGTGGCAAATGGCCTTTTTAGAGTCTTCTGGAGCCAACTTAAAAAACTCCCAGACTCGGGAAGACCGAACATTTGCACAGGCACCTTGAGTCGTGTTGTTGTTCCGGGGAACGGTTGCCTGCCTTCTGCCTGCGGACGCACCCCTGCTTCGTACTGGCTGTTGTGATGCTACGCCTCCCTCCCCCTGTGCACTGCTGTCCTCGCTCTGCATATCCTCCTGCCATGTAGGGTCAGCTACTGGATCATCCACCACGTCGTCTTCCTCTTCCGCACCCTGATCCTCCTCCTGACTTCCTGGCAATTGTGTCTCATCATCGTCCACCCCTTGTTGAGACACTTTGACAACGTTCCGTTCGTCATAACGCGGCTGCTCAAATATTTGGGCATCTGTACATACCATCTCCTCATGACCCACTTCAAGAGGAGGTGGCGATAGGCCAGATTCTGCGAATGGATACGTGAACAGCTCTTCCGAGTGTCCTAGTGTGGGATCTGTAATGTCCGTGGACGTGTAATCGGCCAGGTGGTAGGAAGGAGGATCAGGTTGGGAAATGTGCGGTGCAGTATCACGGCTACTGACAGTTGACCGTGCGGAAGACAGGGTGTTTGTGGAGGTGCCCATCTGACATGAAGCATTATCCGCTATCCAAGTAACAACCTGTTGACACTGGTCTTGGTTCAACAGTGGTGTACTGCTGCGGGCCCCAAGAATTTGGGACAGGACGTGCGAGCGAGGAGATGTGGGCCTTTGTTGTTGCGAAATGAGTGCTTGCACACGACCTCAGCCTCTGCCTGCACCACCATCACGTCCACTTCCTTGTTCCTTGCCAACGCCCTTGCCAACGCCTTTGCGCATTTTGCCTGTATAGAGCGACAACTGCCTGGTGACTGTGGAGGTCACAGGAGATTAGGATTTTAGTTCCCTAACCTGTATAAAGGTATGACGTACAACAGTGTGGTGACTGTTGAGATGACAATAGTTAGGAATGATTTTAGTTCCCTAACTTGTAAAAACTTATGACGTACAACAGTGTGGTGACTGTTGAGATGACAATAGTTAGGATTTTAGTTCCCTAACTTGTAGAAACTTATGACGTACAACAGTGTGGTGACTGTTGAGATGACAATAGTTAGGATTTTAGTTCCCTAACTTGTAGAAACTTATGACGTACAACAGTGTGGTGACTGTTGAGATGACAAAAGTTAGGATTTTAGTTCCCTAACTTGTAGAAACTTATGACGTACAACAGTGTGGTGACTGTTGAGATGACAAGAGTTAGGATTTTAGTTCCCTAACTTGTAGAAACTTAAGACGTACAACAGTGTGGTGACTGTTGAGATGACAATAGTTAGGATTTTAGTTCCCTAACTTGTAGAAACTTATGACGTACAACAGTGTGGTGACTGTTGAGATGACAATAGTTAGGATTTTAGTTCCCTAACTTGTAGAAACTTATGACGTACAACAGTGTGGTGACTGTTGAGATGACAAGAGTTAGGATTTTAGTTCCCTAACTTGTAGAAACTTATGACGTACAACAGTGTGGTGACTGTTGAGATGACAAAGTTAGGATTTTAGTTCCCTAACTTGTAGAAACTTATGACGTACAACAGTGTGGTGACTGTTGAGATGACAAGAGTTAGGATTTTAGTTCCCTAACTTGTAGAAACTTATGACGTACAACAGTGTGGTGACTGTTGAGTGACAAGAGTTAGGATTTTAGTTCCCTAACTTGTAGAAACGTATGACGTACAACTGTGTGGTGACTGTTGAGATGACAATAGTTAGGATTTTAGTTCCCTAACTTGTAGAAACTTATGACGTACAACAGTGTGGTGACTGTTGAGATGACAAGAGTTAGGATTTTAGTTCCCTAACTTGTAGAAACGTAGACGTACACAGTGTGGTGACTGTTGAGATGACAATAGTTAGGATTTTAGTTCCCTAACTTGTAGAAACTTATGACGTACAACAGTGTGGTGACTGTTGAGATGACAAGAGTTAGGATTTTAGTTCCCTAACTTGTAGAAATTATGACGTACAACAGTGTGGTGACTGTTGAGATGACAAAGTTAGGATTTTAGTTCCCTAACTTGTAGAAACTTATGACGTACACAGTGTGGTGACTGTTGAGATGACAAGAGTTAGGATTTTAGTTCCCTAACTTGTAGAAACTTATGACGTACAACAGTGTGGTGACTGTTGAGATGACAATAGTTAGGATTTTAGTTCCCTAACTTGTAGAAACTTATGACGTACAACAGTGTGGTGACTGTTGAGATGACAAGAGTTAGGATTTTAGTTCCCTAACTTGTAGAAACTTATGACGTACAACAGTGTGGTGACTGTTGAGATGACAAGAGTTAGGATTTTAGTTCCCTAACTTGTAGAAACTTAGACGTACAACAGTGTGGTGACTGTTGAGATGACAATAGTTAGGATTTTAGTTCCCTAACTTGTAGAAACTTATGACGTACAACAGTGTGGTGACTGTTGAGATGACAAAGTTAGGATTTTAGTTCCCTAACTTGTAGAAACTTATGACGTACAACAGTGTGGTGACTGTTGAGATGACAAGAGTTAGGATTTTAGTTCCCTAACTTGTAGAAACTTATGACGTACAACAGTGTGGTGACTGTTTGAGATGACAAAGTTAGGATTTTTAGTTCCCTAACTTGTAGAAACTTATGACGTACAACAGTGTGGTGACTGTTGAGATGACAAGAGTTAGGATTTTAGTTCCCTAACTTGTAGAAACTTATGACGTACAACAGTGTGGTGACTGTTGAGATGACAAGAGTTAGGATTTTAGTTCCCTAACTTGTAGAAACTTATGACGTACAACAGTGTGGTGACTGTAATGGTTTGAAGAGAGGATTTTAGTCCCTAACCTGTATTAAGGTAGTACGCACACCTGTCTGGTGACTGTTTTGATGACAAGAGTTAGGATTTTAGTTCCCTAACCTGTATTAAGGTAGTACGTACACCTGTCTGGTGACTGTAATGGTTTGAAGAGAGGATTTTAGTCCCTAACCTGTATTAAGGTAGTACGTACACCTGTCTGGTGACTGTTTTGATGACAAGAGTTAGGATTTTAGTTCCCTAACCTGTATTAAGGTAGTACATACACCTGTCTGGTGACTGTTTTGATGACAAGAGTTAGGATTTTAGTTCCCTAACCTGTATTAAGGTACTACGTACACCTGTCTGGTGACTGTAATGGTTTAAAGAGAGGATTTTAGTCCCTAACCTGTATTAAGGTAGCACGTACACCTGTCTGGTGACTGTTTTGATGACAAGAGTTAGGATTTTAGTTCCCTAACCTGTATTAAGGTAGTACGTACACCTGTCTGGTGACTGTAATGGTTTGAAGAGAGGATTTTAATCCCTAACCTGTATTAAGGTAGTACGTACACCTGTCTGCTGACTGTTTTGATGACAAGAGTTAGGATTTTTGTTCCCTAACCTGTATTAAGGTACTACGTACACCTGTCTGGTGACTGTAATGGTTTGAAGAGAGAATTTTAGTCCCTAACCTGTATTAAGGTACTAAGTACAAGAGTGTGGTGACTCTAATGGTCACAGAAAAGCTTGGATCCCAATCTGTATCACCCTGCCTATATCCTCCTAGATTAGTCCTGAGAAGGACTGTTCTGGTCACTGGAAATCTTGGACTCCGATCTGGATCACCCTGCCTATGTCCTCCTAGATTAGTCCTGAGAAGGACTGTTGTGGTCAGCAGCAGTTTGCAGCCCTGATCCGGATCTACCTATGAGGGCTGCAAATCTGTCCCTAATCAGCAGCAGACACTCTCCCTACACTCACTGTCTGGAAGGCTGTGTGCCGAGCACAGCGCGCCGGGACTTATAAAGGCTCGGTGACGCTGTGCAGGCCGGCCAATCACTGCTATACCACAACTAACAGGGCTGTGGCATTGTAGTGGTCTGTCAGCCAATCCCTGCACGTGGGCTGGCTCTCAAAAGAGCACCAACATGGAGAGATGACGACCACGAGCACAGCACGAGTATCGCGAGATTACTCGGTGCTCGGCGAGTCGCCCGAGTACAGTGATACTCGTGCGAGTAACGAGTAGTGCCGAGCATGTTCGCTCAACACTAGCAAACAGTGCTGTCCCCCTGGACCCCAGGACTCCCTCCCTCGGGGTGCACAGTAGTAATGACTGCCTTGCTCTGTCCTCTCTTCCAAGAACGACGTCTAGACCTGGCATGAATCTGAGGTGTAGTTTGAGCTTTACCCACATTCTCCGGTAAGCTCCTAACGACCTCAGCTGGCAATGCAAAGGTAGACGTAATCAACACGGCTGAGATTGTAGTACGTAGGCAATTCTCCTCACAGAAATTACCCCAACAAACTACCTCTCTTGACTGCCAGTTAATCACCAGGTTGTGCTTCTTTAACCAAGGAAGTCCCAACACAATGGTAGGAAGATTATCCAAAATGTGTCAAGATAGGATCTCTTGATGAAGAGGTTCTATGCCTTTATTCACATTATGCGCTACTTGAGAAATCACCTTCCGGCTGAGAGGTACGGAGTAAATGGCAGAGAAGGGAATAGGTCTTGCTAACACACTACACGCTAGACCATGGGCCTGAGCAAAGCGAGAGTCCATAAGATTGAATCCTGCTCCGCTATCGACTAGCACCGACACAATCTCCGTCTTACCATCCACCAGCACTTTGGCAGACAGTGTGAACGGGGACTTAGCAAGGAAGGAAATATAAACCCTCCGGTCATCTCCTTCCGAACGACCCGAGGTACACGGCATCTGAGACTGCGTACTTGTCCTGGAGCAATGAGGACAAACCTTAATAAAATGATCAGTTTGTCCGCAATGGAAACAAGCTCCACCCACTTGATGAACCATGGTCACAGGAGGTTTAGCACAAAGACAAACTCCCCCCAACTACATAGGTTCATTGCGTGGAGCCTGTTCAGCAGGGATAGCCATAGGGGACAAGGTTGGTCTCAGTCTCTCCCTCAAACGTCTGTTCACCTTGATGGCTAGGAACATAGTAGCCTCCAATGATCCAGGTGCGGCAAACTAGACCAAGGTGTCTTGTAGTCAAGCTGACAATGCCAAGCAGAACTGACTCCTGAGGGTAGGGTCGTTCCACTAGCTGTCAGTCGCCCATCTCCTAAACTCCGAGCAGTACTCCTCCACTGCCCGTGTCCCCTGCTTATATTTATGAAGATTCGACTCGGCAAGAGTCACCCTATCAGGTTCACCATACACCTGAGTTAGAGCAGCAAAAAACCCATCCATCAACCTCAAGGATAGGGAGTCGGTTGGGAGGGAAAAGGCCGAGGTCTGGCGGTCCCCTTTAAGAAGGGAGATTCCCATGCGCTGTTCCTTGCTCCCAGAAGAACCGGGCCAGAGCTTGAAATAAAGCTTACAGGCCTCTCTGAACACCAAGAACTTATCCCTTCCCCTAGAAAATCTATCAGGGAGGGATATCTTGAGTTCCGGTATGGCTTGGGCATGAGCCGAAGCCAGATACCCTGCAACTGTTTGCAGACCAGTGACCTCAGCAGAGATGGTCTGCATCAGTTGTGCAAAGGCATCAGCAGATGAAGCCCAAGACATGGTGACTCAGAAAAAAGGATATGGGTCACTGATTATGTGATGCTTACGGGGGAGAGGGAATGAGGAACTGGATAGTGAGGTGGGCGAGGAGATACCAAAAGGCTAATCTGACCTTGGTACTGGGGTCCCTAGGTCACCCTGTTCTCAGAGGTGAGTCGCCCACCGGGGCCGTAGGGTACTCGGAAGCAGGCCCTCTGTCTGCCGTCGTCTGGGCCTGTAGGATGTCATGGTGTCGTGACCTGGCTTTGTGGTCACCGTAGGGTCTGGATTCTCTCAGTCTGGTTTCTCTGACTATTTGGCTGATGGGTCTCTCTCTGCTGTTCTCTCTCTACTCCTCTTCTTGACTACTAGGCTAGCTTGAACTTGGTGTTGTGTGTTCCTTTTTGTTGTTGTGTTCCCACCCCTAACTGGGTTCTGTCCTAACATCCCACCCTTCACCTGGCTCCTCCTGCTATCCCGTTGCTAGACATAGAGTAACTTAGACTTGGGATCAGGGGATGTGTTGGGTGTGTGTGGCAGGTGACCGACTTATCAATCCCAGCTGCTGCACCATCTAGTGGCAATCGGTCCACAGGGGCACCACAGAGGTACCTCTGAAAGTGAGGAGGTCCAAGTCACCACCCTTTCTCCTAAGCTCCTAAAAAATCCCTAGGCACCAAGCTCCTACCTCGATCCACGGACCAGGGAAACCCAGCAGCTTCAAATGAAGAGGATTACAGCAGCTCCAGAAGAACATCAGCACACAACAGGTCTAAGATTAGGAAGGAGCTGAGTCGCAACATTTGGTGGAAGGAAGCTGAATTATTTGTGGCCGAGGGGTGGAGGGCAGAAGGCTCAGACATACCCCCTCAGCTCACCTGAGCTATTAGTTACTTACACCAAATTTTCAGCAACCTCCACCTGCAGAGCCTAGGTAACTGTGTAAAAAAAGGCTAGTTTAAACTACAGCAGCTGCACCAATTGACTGCTGGCAGTCAATACATGACAGCATATAGTCCTGAAACCCTGATGATCAATTCAATTATTATAGCAATTAATTGATTTTAAACTTACCTTTGCAGTCTTCTCTTCAGTAGTGGTCATCCAGCTCATGTGTACTGCACATTGAAGCTAAGCTGCTGCCACTGCCCTTTCTAGAAACAGCAGGTGGATTGATCTGTATGGAAAAAATGCAGAATATTAGACAGATAGGAGATAGATTTCATCATGTAATGAAAGCAGATTTCATACTGAAATCTTGGTCCCTATCTTGTAGTAATATCTCCATCCTGACCCTCTCTTTGCAGTTAGGCGCTCCATCCTGACCTTCTCCTTGTAGTTATGCGCTCAATCCTGACCTTTCCCTTCTAGCTATGTGTGACACCCCTGTGGACCAGTGGCCACAGAGAGAACTGCAGCTGGACAGGTAAGATGGTTACTCCACACCAACAACCCACACACACACACCGATCCTGAGCCTAAGTCACTTCATGTCAGGCAAGGGATGGAAGGAGGAACAAGTGGGGGGTGGAGTGAGAGACAGAACCCGAGAAGGGGGTGGAGGAACTAGACCGAGCGGACCTAGGAACACTAAGTTGAGGAGAATTCCCTGGAGGGTGAGGAAGAGGGAAGGTTCCCCAAGCCGAGACACCCTTCAGCTGCACGCCAGAGGCAGAGAGAACAATGGGGCCTGGCGGACTTTTCCAGTAAAGGCCGGCCAGGAACCCAGGCTGACCTTGAGGAAAGTCAGGGGGAGCCAGGTGAGCCCGATTAACCCGGGTCACTTGTGGCTGGGCCAAAGAACCAGAGTGCTGGCCCTGTAGATGTGGCAGGACAAGCTTCAAGCCACCAACCACAAGAAACCATGTGGGGTACGTGATCTTCACGTTCCAGATCCAAAACCTCATCACCCAAAGGAAAGGCATATAGGACTAGGATTCCTGGGAGGGAAGGTCCATAGGCTGGTCTGAGGCAGATGTGCAGGAGAGGAAGAGAAGGAGGCCCAAAAGGACTAAAAGGGGGGTACCACAAGTTGCCTGTTCCAGCTGCAAACTGGTCACTGGGACTGAGAGTAAAAATACCATGGAACGTTTGTGATTGAACCTGTAAATAGTACAGTAGAGTAAAGTACCTGGTGAACTCAGGACTTGTGTGAGATTGTCATTTCCAGTGACTGCAGCAGAGGCTTACCTGCGGAGCCACACACTAACTACTCCAGCCGTAGAAGAGGTCGCCTGGGGGGATAGCAGCGGCTCTCATCTGCAGAGAGGTACCCTGACTCCTGCGTGCACCTGCTGGAGAAGCTGCATAGGGAAGACAAGTGCAGCACCCTGATGACGCATAGTCCCTACACCTGAATGGGGACAAAGCCCTACCCGTGGAAGGCTCACCATCCTGGCTGCACCATCACCATCATTCCCTGCAGTCTAAACAGCAGCGGTGGCCATATTAGCCACATACCACAGGTGGGGTCATGAATAACTTTCATTTTAAACAACTCCATTCATGAAAACTCCCTTTTCAACTGAACCCAGGATCGCGGAAGGCGGGTCTTGAACACTGTGACTCCCCAGACACCTGGTTCCCACGGCCCTGGGGCTCATCAAATGTGCTCCATCCTGACTCTCTTCTTGCAGTTATGTACTCCATCCTGACCCCCTCCTTCTATTTATGGGCTCCATCCTGACCCTCTCCTTGTAGTAATGTGCTCCACCCTGACCTTCCCCATGTAGTTATGTGCTCCATCCTGACTCTCTCCTTGGCGTTATGTGCTCCATCCCGACCCTCTCCTTGTAGTAATATGCTCAATCCTGACCTTCTCCTTGAAGGTAGTAATTTGCTCCATCCTGACTCTCTCCTTGTAGTAATGTGCTCCATCCTGACCTCCTCCTTATAGGTAGTAATGTGTTCCATTGACTCTCGTTTTAGTAATGTGCTCCATCCTGACCTTCTACTTGTAGGTGGTAATGTGCTCCATCCTGACCTTCTCCTTGTAGTAATGTGCTCCATCCTGACATTTTCCTTGTAGTAATGTGCTTGATCCTGACCCTCTCCTTGTAGCAATGTGTTCCATCCAGACCTTCTTCTTGTAGGTATTAATGTGCTCCATCCTGACCTCCTTGTAGCAATGTGCTCCATCCCAACCTTCTCCTTGTAGTAATGGGCTCCATCCGAACCTTCTACTTGTAGGTGGTAATGTGCTCCATCCTGACCCTCTTCTTGTAGTAATGTGCTCCATCCTGACCTTCACCTTATAGTAATGTGCTGCATCCTGACATTTTCCTTGTAGTAATGTGCTCGATCCTGACCCTCTCCTTGTAGTAATGTGTTCAATCCTGACCTTCTCCTTGTAGGTAGTAATTTGCTCCATCCTGACCCTCTCCTTGTAGTAGTGTGCTCCATCATGACCTTCTCCTTATAGGTAGTAATGTGCTCCATCCTGACCCTCTTCTTATAGTAATGTGCTCCATCGTGACCCTCTCCTTGTAGTAATGTGCTCCATCCTGACTTTCTTCTTGTAGATATTAATGTGCTCCATCCTGACCTTCTCCTTGTAGTAATGTGCTCCATCCCAACCTTCTCCTTGTAGTAATGTGTTCCATCCAAACCTTCTACTTGCAGGTGGTAATGTGCTCCATCCTGACCCTCTTCTTGTAGTAATGTGCTCCATCCTGACATTTTCCTTGTAGCAATGTGCTCGATCCTGACCTTCTCCTTGTAGTAATGTGTTCCATCCTGACCCTCTCCTTCTAGTAATGTGTTCCATCCTGACTCTCTCCTTATAGTAATGTGCTCCATCCCAACTTTCTCCTTGTAGTAATGTGCTCCATCCCAACATTCTCCTTGTAGGTGGTAATGTGCTCCATCCTGACCCTCTCCTTGTGGTAATGTGGTCCATCCTGACATTGTCTTTGTAGTAATGTTTTCCATCCTGGCCCTCTCCTTGTAGTAATGTGCTCCATCCTGAACTTCCCCATGTAGTTATGTTCTCCATCCTGACTCTCTGCTTGGAGTTATGTGCTCCATCCCGATCCTCTCCTTGTAGTAATGTGCTCAATCCTGACCTTTTCCTTGTAGGTATTAATGTGCTCCATCCTGACCTTCTCCTTGTAGTAATGTGCTCCATCCCATCCTTCTCCTTATAATAATGTGCTCCATCCGAACCTTTTACTTGTAGGTGGTAATGTGCTCCATCCTGATCTTCTCCTTGTAGGTAGTAATGTGCTCCATCCTGGCATTTTCCTTGTAGTAATGTGCTTGATTCTGACCCTCTCCTTGTAGCAATATGTTCCATCCTGACCCTCTCCTTGTAGTAATGTGTTCCATCCTGACCTTCTTGTAATGATGTGCTCCATCCCAACATTCTCATTGTAGGTGGTAATGTGCTCCATCCTGACCCTCTCCTTGTAGTAATGTGCTCCATCCTGACATTGTCCTTGTAGTATTGTGCTTCATCTTGACCCTCTCCTTGTAGTAATGTGTTCCATCCTGACCCTCTCCCTCTAGTAATGTGTTCCATCCTGACCTTCTCCTTGTAGGTGGTAATGTGCTCCATCCTGACCCTCTCCTTGTAGTAATGTGCTCCATCCTGACATTATCCTTGTAGTAATGTGCTCCATCCTGACTCTCTCCTTGTAGTATTGTGTTCCATCCTGACCCTCTCCTTGTAGTAATGTGTTCCATTCTGACCCTTTCCTTATAGTAATGTGCTCCATCCCAACCTTCACCTTGTAGTAATGTGCTCCATCCCAACATTCTCCTTGTAGGTGGTAATGTGGTCCATCCTGACCCTCTCCTTGTAGTAATGTGGTCCATCCTGACATTGTCCTTGTAGTAATGTGCTCCATCCTGATCCTCTCCTTCTAGCTATGTGCTCCGTCCTGATCCTCTCCTAGCTATGTGATCCATCCTGACCCTCTCCATGCAGTTATGTCCCCATTCTGACCCTCTCCTTGCAGTTGTGCTCCATCCTGACCCTCTCCTTGTTGTAATGTGCTCCATCCTGACCTTCTCCTTGTAGTTATGTGCTCCGTCCTGATCCTCTCCTAGCTATGTGGTTCATCCTGACCCTCTCCATGCATTTATGCCCCCACCCTTTTCTTGCAGTTGTGTTCCATCCTGACCCTCGTCTTGCAGTTGTGCTCCCTCCTGACCCTCTCCTTGCAGTTGTGCTCCATCCTGACTCTTTCCTGGCAGTAATATCCTTATCCTGACCCCCTTTTTGTATCAATGTCTCCATCCTTATCCCCTTGTAGGATGCTCCATCCTTGTCCCCTTGCTAAAAATGCCCCATCCTTGTCCTCTTGTGGTAATGTCCCCATCCTGCCCCCATCATTTAGTAATGTCCCATCCTGCAGTAATGTTCTATCTTTGTTCCCTTGCAGTAATATGCCCCATTCTTGTCCCCTTGCAGCAATATGCCCCAACCTGCAGTAATATGCCACATTCTTGTCCCCTTGCAGTAATATGCCACATCCTGCAGTAATATGCCCTATCCTTCTTCCCTTGCAGTAATAAGCCCCATCCTTGTCCTCTTGCAGTAATTTGCCCCTCCTTGTCCCATTGCAGCATTATGCCCCATCCTGGTGTAATGTGCCTCATCCTTGTTCCCTTGCTGTTAATATGCCCCACCCTTATCCCCTGCAGTAATATGCCCCATCCTGCACTAATATGCCCCATCCTTGTCCCTCTGCAGTATTATGCCCCATCCTGCACAAATATGCCCCATCCTTGTCCCCTTGCAGTAATATGTCCCATCCTGCAGTAACGTGCCTCATCCTTATCCCCTTGCAGTAATATGCCCCATCCTTGTCCCTTTGCAGCAATATGTCCTATCCTGCATTAATGTGCCTCATCCTTGTCCCCTTGCAGTAATATGCCCCATCCTGCAGTAATGTGCCCCATCCTTGTCCCCTGGTAGAATTGCCCCACCCTTGTCCCCATCACATAGTAACATGCCCCATTCTCATCCTCAACACCTAGTAATATGCCCCATCGTTGTCCCCATAACATAGTAATCAGCCCCATCCAGCCCCCATCACATAGTAATATGCCCTATCTTGCCCCATCACATAGTAATCTGCCTCATCCGGCCCCATCACATAGTAATCTGCTCCATCACATATTTATTTGCCCCATCCAACCCCCATCACATAGTAATTTGCCCCATCCAGCCCCCATCACATAGTAATTTGTCCAATCCAGCCCACATGACATCGTAATCTATCCCATCCTTGTTCCCATCACATAGTAATCTGCCCCAACCTTGTTCCATCACGTAGTAATATGCACCATCTGCCACATGGTAGTATTGACCCATCCTGATTGCTGTATATAGGTTTAAAAAAAGTCATACTCGCCTTACTGCTCCCACTTTCACTGCTGCAGTTTTCCTCTCCTGACATCTTCTGTCATATACCGCACTGAGCGCGGTCAGATGACGCTGGCCAGGAGGGCAGGCTAGGAAAGAGTGTCTGAGAGAGGAGAAGTGTCTCCCCCGACCCAACACAGATTTTAACTGCCGGCGCCGTGCTGCTGGCAGTTCAAGCTGCAGCGCAGTGGCGAGGCCATGTGCCAGCGGAGATGGTCTGTGTGCCCTCCCTGGCACGGGTGCCTTAGGTTCTCCAACACTGTTTTAGGCTATTTTGCATAGAAGAGTCAACAAAAATGTCAGCCTACAAAGCTGGTAGAAATATACCAACCACAAAAGACATATAAAAGTAATTGCAGCCAAGAGTGGTCCCAGAAAATAGAAAGAATTAATAAATGCAATAATCAATAATACATATTTTGATAAACACATTGGTATTTTGTTATCCTTCGCTTTTGTTTCTCATCATATCAGTTTTATCTGGATAAGATGTTATTATCCAACTAAATGTGCAAGATTTCTGGAATGATAGTTGACAAAATAGCTGCTACCACATTTATCATGTTTTAGAGTTGTTCAGTAGTTTCTTATAAAAGTGTGGCTTTGCTGGAAAGGGGTGCGGCCTGATATACAATACAATGTGCAAAACATTGGGTGCAAACACCCTCTTAACCTCTCTCTGGTGAATGGCATGCTATTGTGGCGTCCCTGCGGACTAGTCTTCACAAAGTGGTATAGCAGCTGGGACTGGTAAGTTGGTCACTTCGCACAGACACCCAACACAACCCCTGATCCCTAGTCCTAGTTACTTCAAGTCAGGCAAGGGATAGCAGGAGGGACAAAGTGGAGGGTGGAGAGTGAGGAATAAAAGCCCGGGAAGGGGGTGGAGGAACTGGAGTAAAACCCAGGAACACTAAGTTAGGAAAATAGAGATGTGGAAAGGAGGAGAGAACAGAACGCCTAAGCAGAAACAGCCGGCAGCCTAGTTACTTAGACACTGGACAGGAAGAACCCAGACCCGGCAGTCTGTGCCACTGTATGGCTAGCCCAGGTCCCTGGCTGTGTACCAAGGAAAGCAGGAAGGGGTCCACGGTGTGTCCAATCCAGCGGGGACACTGGGGGACCAGGCCGAAGCCAGGGTGCCGGCCCTGTTGAAGTGACCGGGTGCTGTATACCCCAACCATTGATTAACCGGCGGGGTGAAGGGACTTTATGTCTGGAACCCACCCTGCGGTGCAGTGAAGGAAAATCAGTTTAACTAGGATAAGGGGGACAGACTGAGAGCCCCTAGGAAAAACCTGTGACAGCTGGCCCGTAACTAGCACACGGAAAAGAGAATGAGGTCCGGAAGGTACCAGAAAGGGGGTTGAACCAATGAACTGTCTCTCCCAGCTGCTAGCTTGTGACCAGAGCCGCTTGTGAGCTGTTGTACTGTCTGAACTGCAATTGTTTTTGCTGTGTGGAGCTTCTGTAAAGACCCGGTAAAAGCTCAAAACTTTGTGTGACTATTACTTTATGTGCCTGGGATGGGGCTGAGTAATACAAAGGCCCGACAGCTGGAGGTTGCCCGAGAATATTAACAGTACTTTTCCTTTTCCTTTTTGCACCATCTTCACGGCAGCCCTGGGGAACAGCCCTACCCATGGAGGGTGCATCACACTGGCTGCAACTCCCATCATCCCCAAAAAAACCCGACCGCAGTGGTGGCTACAGTTGGCCTCAAACCCCGGCTGGTGTCAAGTACAATTTCTAAACAACCTTTATTCCCCCCTCCCTTTTATTGCCGCGCCTGGGACCACGGAACTGGGTCACGTCACCGTGACACCCAGCAGCCCTGGACGCCAAGGATGACAAGAGGGCCCGACCCCCTGCCCGTGGTGTGACACTATCAGAATATTGAGGTATATGTCGGGAAAAAAGACATATTCTGTCAACGAAGTACATGAATACAGTGATCATTTAGCCTGAAAGATTCTTTTGTTCAAGTGGACCCCAACCCCAAATACATAATGTGTGCAACATAATTTTGTCAACTTTCCATTCAAACCCTGGTCCTAGGCCTGCCACATAAAAGTGCACCTGGCATCTGTCACACATGTGCGGTAAATGTTGGGTAAGGAGTTAAAGGATATGGACAACTTTGGTGGCATTTTGTTTTTCTACTTAATTCCAAGTATTTTGGACTACAGAGCATTCTTGCAATGTGGTTTCATTAAACCATTTTACAGGTGCATCTCAATGAATTACAATATCATCAAAAAGTAAAATTATTTCAGTAATTCAATACAAAAAGTGAAACGCGTATATTATATAGTCATTACAAGCAGTGATCTATTTCAACTGTTTATTTCTGTTAATGTTGATGATTATGACTTACAGCCAATGAAAACGCAAAGTTCATTATCTCCAAAAATTAAAGTAGGGAGGATGCAGGGTCAGGGATATAAAATGTTATCTAAATAGGTATCAGATGCTTCACGTTGTGTGGTTGTGAGAGTCACAACCTCTATAAAAGCATATCTCGGCTGCTCCAGTCCCCAGCGTGGTGCATATAGAGTAGGAATGATGAAGGGTTAAAAATGACGCTGCCGTATTCCACAACACATCAAAGGGTGAATACAATATTGATTTATTAGTCTCAACATGTTTCAGGGCTTCCTGGCCCCTTCCTCAGGGCAAATCAATATCTTATTGTCATGTTTCAGGGCATCTCTGGGAGCCCTGAAACACCTTGACTAATAAATCTATATTATGTTCACACTTTGATGTCTCATGGAATATGGAAGCGTGCTTCTTAATCCTTCATCCTCCGTACTTTAATTTTCTGAAATAATGACATTTGGGTTTTCATTAGTTGTAAGCCATAATCATCAACATTAACAGAGATAAACACTTGACATAGATCACTCTGTTTGTAATGACTCTATATCAGGGATCTCCAACTCCAGGCGTCGAGGGCCACAAACATGTCATATTTTCAGGATTTCCTTAGTATTGGAATCATCACCAGTGCAGGTGATTCAATTATCACCTGTGCAATACTAAGATCCTAAAAGCATCACCTGTTTGTAGCCCTCGAGGCCTGGAGATGGAGATCCCTGCTCTGTATAATATATGGGTTTCACTTTTTGTATTGAATTACTGAAAAAAAATTAACTTTTTGATGATATTCTATTTCACTGAGAATGATGACAAAAGGGCCCGTTAGACGCTACGATATCGTTAATGATATTGTTTGTATGTCACAGCTTCTTAGGTGGAGCAATGACGTTGTAACGACGTCGTTGCGTGTGACAAGTAGAAACGATCAACAATAAGTTGGCTGATCGATCATCTGAGGTTTTTGAACCGGACTTAAAACCAAACGATGATCGTCCGTCCAACTTGCAGCATGGGTGTGTGTGACACCTCGATAATGATGTCGTTAACGACCTAGCCTATTGAGAAGTGAAGGACGTAGGCGATCTAATGACCGCAAGTATCGTTCGCTTGTCGCAGAATTGCTGCTGCGTCGTTAAACATATCTGTACGTGTGGCACTTCACTAGCGATCATTGGACAATGTTCAAGCGATCTAGGTCAAGTCGGATCATTGGTCGGCTCGTTGAAGCGTGACTATTCTTTATTGAGTTTTGTGCCTACTTTTGTTTAAACCCAATTCATTTTTTTACAGGCTTTTTTTAATGTCTGTTTTATATGTGCTCACCTATATTTTTTGTTTTACGGTTTTTAGGTGCAATCTAGCGATTCCAAATGTTTTAACCTTATTCATTAAAGATAGTCCATTTTGAACTTTGGGGGCATGTTCATGACCCTTGCACCATTTTGATGAATTGGGCACCAAACATGGCAACTAATACTGTATGGAAAAAAAACAAAAACATAAATGGGGAATTCGGGCCCTCATCTTTCCTTTCCTGAGAGATTTTCAGCTGATTTATGAACAATTCAGAGTTTGATTTTGATCTGCATGTGTGCTGTTTATTTCAGCTTTTTCAGCTTCTTCATTGTATCTTGATTTTTGACTTTACGTATGCAAATTTCCTTTTTTTAAGTCCATATTAGTGATGAGAGAGTAGTGAAATATTTGTAATCGCTATACTCCAAACAAGTACTTTGTAATACTCTCGTACTCATCCGAATAGTGAGTCCAATGTTAGGCTCCACTCACTCACATCCGACCATAAAACGAGCATTTCCGGGACATGGACTTTTTTGAGTTTTCACTGCATGCAAAACCTTGCCAAATTTTGCATTCCATAAAGCTGATTACTATTTTACTATGTGATCATAATGTAAACATTATTTGAACAAATGTTGCAAATGTGTCTCAAATATTAAAAATTAAAGTAGTACAGCACTATGTTAACCGTGAGAAAACTTGTTAAAAATATTCTACTGTACAATCATTCCAGTTGTATTTGTGGAAGCAAACAACATGTCAGAGTAAATGATTTTATGTACGTATATGTATATCCTGAATAATGACATTTTCAGCACTGAATGACTCTTGAATCCCTGTACTTTGTCAGTTTGATTTCTCAAGCTGTTGAGTTTGGGTCAGAGGACCCACGATTGACCCAGACATTGCAGTTCACACTCGAATTGTGAGTATCAGATGTGTGAACCCAGCATTATAGATTATACAATACTACTATTGTAGAATAATAACCATACAAGTATTTTTAAATGTCCTACCTTTTAGGCGGTTCTCGGGGCCTTATACAGTTAGAGAACAGATCTGATCTCTTTCGGTAAACAGAATATAAGTAGTGGACTTTACTCTTTTTTTCATCACACTGTGGAATTGTTCAGGCTGCATTTACTCAGGGCTGTTTTTGGCATTAATACTTGGAATGAATCCCAAAGTGAGAAGTATAAAGCAAAAGACTGTATGTCGCATTGAGTAACATTGACCCAAGGTTAATATTTAATGGGTGATATTTGTCTTGGCATACTTTTCATGTATATATTTCATGTATACATACAAGGACACAAAAAACACATTGAAACCTTACTTCGTTGAGAGCTGGGTAAAATGGATAGTTACCACATACTTGCTGTACCTTCCATTTAAAGTTAAAGGATTTGCCCATTACAAGGACAACACTTTCTCATTCCTCATTTCCCCCCCATTTAAAATACAAAAACCAATACTCACCTCCAGTGGTGGCACGATTCCAGTGGTGTCTGGTCTGAAAAGGCTTTTTTGCTAGATCTGCCAACATTTAGCCCACAAATACTTTTTGGCTACAACCAGTGTTTGCCCAATGAGCTCTGGTGCAGTACTCTATTAAAATCTCCACAAATCCTGTATTGAAAAGCCTTTTTTGCTAGATCTGCCAACATTTAGCCCATAAATACTTTTTGACCACTACCAGCATTTGCCTAATCAGCTCTGGTACAACTTATAGATGAGACCCAGAAAGAGCAGGTGCTGCAATGGATATCAAGAGCTCTATCAAGTGGCCTCTCCTCGAACTCAACTTCAACATCACACACAGTTCAGTCCTCAGAGGTGTCACCCCCCAATCACACTTTTTTCCTTACATGTCACAAGTCTCCAGATGCCCTACTGACTGTTTGCAAAGCTGTTCACGCATACTATAGCCTTGCCTCCAAAGCTTCATTGAGTGAGGAGGACAAACTGATCTGCACCAATACCCAAAATATTTGTGAGTCATATCCTGGACCGGAGGAATTAGGGTCCGAGCATAATGTAGAAACTTGTTACCAGACTAAAACCCTTGGTGGTGGATATAATGATGATGATGATGAGACTCAGACACCTGAGTCGAATGTCTACTTGACTTTGCAATCAGGGCGAGGAGTGTGATGATGAGGTTCTAGATTTCACTATCTGTCAACCCACAGGCAGGCATTTGATGATCTCAGCAGAGGAGGTGGAGGAGGAGGAAACTGATGAGGTTAGGTTGTGGCTTCCTGGACAGAGACAGAGTGCTGCAACCACACCAAGCACTGCAACCTCATCCACAACTCTGTCTCTGTGCACAAGATGGTGCTGCTCTGCAGGTTGCATGGGCTCTAAGCCTTGCCTAGCCTGAGCCTTTTTTCAGATCACAAAGGATGATCCAACTATGTTATCTGCCAAGTTTGTAAGCAAAATCTAAGTAGAAGCAAAAAAATAATATGAGTACTTCATGCATGAACCAATAACTGGATGTGCAGCATAAGTTACAGTGGTATGCTCACTTTGCTACAATGCGACTTAGTGGGCCTGGCCAACCAACGACTGCTCTATCAAGTGCATCGGTGGGGTGGCTTCTTCATCCTCCGTGACTTTAGGGACTGTTGTCACACAGGCAGGAGTGAACTTAGCTCCTCTGCTGCCTGAGGCAAAGTACAAAATGGCATCCCCCAAAACACAAGAATGTCAGTGTCATCACATACATACAAGAACCACACAGAAGAATCCAGAACAAGGATCATTAATGGCAATAATAGGCTTGGCATAAGCATACAGATACACATAGATGGCTGGCAGAGATGTGGTCCTATAGGCATACACAGTCCTGCATCCAGGCAGCACTGATTGCCAACCCATTATCTCTGGCACACGCCTACAAAATTCTTGGCAGATCCAAAGTGGCCACGGCCTGGCACTAACTAGTCAGACATGTCCTCCATGCAGCACCGTCCACACACCACATGCAACGATATGCAGTTTGAGCATCAACAAGTTGCCACTGCACAAAGCTGGTAAAATGACACATCTTCCCCAACAGACCATACCTCCTTCTCCTGAAACGCTTATCCAATCACAAGCGCTACAGACAGGGATGTCCAGAGCTAATAGCAGGGGCCTACCAATTGGGTTGAGGAAGGGATGTGGAAGTGGGAAAGGAGACAAGCGCCACTGACCAACCACCACTTGGGAGAAACATGGCTGTATGCCTGTATGCACCAAGGGGCGGCATTGGACGTGGTGTGTAAGCTATGGCCAATCAGTCCTACAGCAGAGGCATTTGTAAAAGAGACAATGCATCCTGCACCACAAGTGTACATAGAAATCATGGGGCCCCATAGCAGAAGTTCTTATTGCCCCTGCCTCCCCCAAACAATTTGGCTGGTTCACATACATATCTCACAACTTTGCTGCCCTTGCAAAGTAATTTTCCTCCTATTGAAGCCGCTAGATTCCACTTTCATTTCATCCATAAAGTATGATGCTAACAGAAGTGCCCCACAAACGCTGTATGATCCTCCTCAAAGTGAATAGCTCCACACACACAGTATGATGACCCTACCGTACCCCCTCAACTACCTGGCACAGTATGATCCCCAACTGTGACCCTCACACAGCCCTCCATGTAGTATAATCAGGGCTTTTTTTGTGCCGGAATGGGCCGGTATGCCGTACCGGAAAATCCGGGAAAACCCGGTGCGATCCAGTACGGTGTACTGGAATATCTGCTGCCTGCCGCCGCATCCCCCCATCTGTACAACCCGCTGCAGACCAGTAATACCTCTCCTCTGTGGGAGAAATGCACCGCGGAGGTAGCAGCAGCCAGCCAGGACCTGGCTGCTGTCTGTGTGTCTCCACCATGGGCGTGGCCGCACACTTCCGGCCCGGCGAACACCGCTGATGGCAGCGGTGCAGTTTCTGCCGGCCAGGGCCAGGACCTATTTGGGAGTTATAGGAGCAGCACTGTCTGCCGGCCGAGTGCTGAGTGAGGAGTCAGACTCAGTGCTTAGAGCGGACTCCGGAGGAGCGGGCGGGAGCCGGCGGCACAGCACTGTCAGGTGAACGGACGGCAGAGGAGAGGAAGAGAGGACAGCAGAAGAGAGCAGGTGGTGAGTGGCCCGGAGGAAAGAAGGTGCAGTGTGCTGTGCAGCCAGGTTTTGTGTGCAGAGTGACTGTGTGTGCAATGTGTGTGTGCGCAATGTGTGTGGCTGTGTGTGCAATGTGTGTGGCTTTGTGTGTAACTGTGCAGTGTGTGTGCAGTGTGTGTGCAGTGTGTGTGCAGTGTGTGTGCAATGTGTGTGGCTGTGTGTGCAATGTGTGTGGCTTTGTGTGTAACTGTGTGCAGTGTGTGTGCAGTGTGTGTGCAATGTGTGTGTGCAATGTGTGTGGCTGTGTGTGCAATGTGTGTGGCTTTGTGTGTAACTGTGTGCAATGTGTGTGCAATGTGTGGCTGTGTGTGCAATGTGTGTGGCTGTGTTTGCACTGTGTAACTGTGTGTGCAATGTGTGTGTGTGTGCAGTGTGTGTGCAATGTGTGTGGCAATGTGTGTGGCTGTGTGTGCAATGTGTGTGGCAATGTGTGTGGCTGTGTGTGCAATGTGTGTGACTGTGTGTAAATGTATGTGGCTGTTTGTGCGATGAGCTGCTGTGTGCAGAATTGTATTATATGGAGCGGCTGTAAGGCGGCATTATATTATCTAGAGCAGCTATGGGGCGGCATTATATTATATGGAGCGGCCGTGAGGCAGCATTATATTGTCTGGAATGGCTTGAGGCGGCATTATATTGTCTGGAGCGGCTGTGAGGTGGCATTTTTTTATCTGAAGCGGCTGTGAGGCGGCATTATATTATCTAGAGCCTCTATGAGGCGGTATTATATTATCTGGAGCGGCTGTCAGGCCGCTATAATATAATATATGGACCTGATCTCTGCCCTCCTGGCGTCACTGTAGATGTATATGCGCCCAGAGATCTCTGCCCACCTGGCGTCACTGTAGATGTGTATATGTGCCCACCTGGCGTCACTGTAGATGTGTATATGTGCCTAGAGATCTCTGCCCACCTGGTGTCACTGTAGATGTGTATGTGCCCAGAGATCTCTGCTCACCTGGTGTCACTGTAGATGTGTATGCCCCAGAGATCTCTGCCCACCTGGTGTCACTGTAGATGTGTATGTGCTCAGAGATCTCTGCCCACCTGACGTCACTGTAGATGTATATGTGCCCAGAGATATATAGTAAATGTGCTTTGTTTTTGACATGGTGAGCACCCACCCTTGATTATGATTCACTAGTAGTGCTCCTCTTTCATCAGAATTAAGGACCTGTGGTGACGTCGCGACTCGGAGATCCCGAGTCACGTGACCGCTACTTGGCCGTAAGACGGAAGTGAAGACACATCCGGCAGCGAAAATTTCTCTGGACCCGGGCCGTCCTTGAGTCCTGCTTGTTGCCATACACTGGGGTTGTGCAGAGGTGCACAGTGACAACCCCAATAGGTGAGTGGCCATTTGGCCAAATGCTTACCCCCCAATTGTGCCCCTTCTCTTTGTGTTTTAGTATAGTATAGTAGTTATATTCTTGTATATAGGACTCCTATATACAAGAATATAACTACTATACTGGACTGCCCCCTATATACAAGAATATAACTAATATAATACTGCTCTGCTCCTATGTACAAGAATATAACTACTATAATACTGCTCCTATATACAAGAATATAACTACTATAATACTGCTCCTATGTACAAGAATATAACTAGATTAGAACTAAAAATTACGGTAGATCTTTGAGTGTAGTGTGGGCTCTTCGGATACTTCCGGATTATCAATGAACAAAGGGGCGGCAAATTTTTCGAACGCCCCGGACGCCACAAGCAGTTACTACGCCACTGCCGCTGCCGCCCGCTGCCACCCGGCCGTGCAGCGTGCACTGCTGCTATGCAGGATGGGAGAGATAACGACGTCATTATCCAGCATCCCGTCCTGCTACAGAGTGCACGCTACAGTGCTGGCCCCGGGAGCAGAAGAGCCTGTGGAGCTGCCCTGTGGACTATGGAGGGCTGGAGACAGAGACAGAGTAGCCAGGAGGATCACAGTATGTGTAAAATAAATGTAATGTAAATAAAGTTGGCTGCACTGTGCTTGTGATGGGGGCCTCCAGCCTCTGTCCTCCTGCACTCACCCCTCCAGCCTCTGTCCTCCTGCACTCATCCCTCTAGCCTTCATCCTCCTGCCGTCACCCCTCCAGCCTCTGTCCTCCTGCCCTCACCCCACCAGCCTCCATCATCCTGCGCTCACCCCTCCAGCCTCCGTCTTCCAGCGCTCACCCCCCCAGCCTTCATCCTGGTCTAACAGCCTGCCCACCATATACTGTGTAAGACCTGTTAACATTTATATATACTGTATGGTTAAAGGAATGTTTTGTGGACTCTTCCTCGTGTTATACTGCCACCTGCTGCCAAAAAGGAAAGGATAGCAGAGATAAAACCCCCTGCTGCTGAGAGTGACATGGAACAGTCCAGGAGATGGATGGGTGGGGTCTCCAGAAGGAGAAGAGAGAAGGCAGACAAGAGACTGATTGGAGGAGAGCCAACTGTGTCCAGGTGTGCAGAGAGGAGACACAGACCTAAAGAGACTGGATGTGGAATGAGTAAGAGCCACTGTTTCACGATAAAGGCAAAGATCCCAGACAAGGACTGCACTCGAGAGACGCCTGTCAGCAAGAATACGGGCCCAACGGCAACGAGGTACCTCACAGTAAAACTTGCAGTAATGTGTGCACACTGTTTTAGTTAGGCACAGATAGGAAAAGACTCTGCGGTTCGATATACAAGTTATAGAAAGAAAACGAACACTCTGCGTCTCGCTCGATAAAGACTTTGCATTTCTTTATTTAAAGACATTCAGAGACCTTGCATTCTCGGCAAACTAGTCACAGTGGTTATATGCATTGTATTTACTTTTGCACACCTTCCGCTCTTCCCCTTCTTTCCCGCACTTTTCCTCAGTTGCATTAAAAGTGCATTGGTTTAACACTATGTGTTCCGTGCAGTCCTTGCGTATCCCGTTACTGTGGGCTATTACACTTGGCGTAGTCGGCAGGATACGCAGGCTGGTACTGAACAATGGAAGGACAGAGGGATGTTGTTGATGTAAATGTTCCATACAACCTGATGGGGGAATACCAGCAAGGCAACTGTCCCTGGGTGCTATGCTGACCCATATTCCAAAATTTACTGGCAACAATGTATCTCTCCATGACTGGGCGCAGAGAGTGAGGGGCATGTTGAAAGTAGCAGGAGTAACTACAGAAAACCAAGGGGAGATACTGTTGATTGCCCTTGAGGGCCATGCTCAAGAGACTGTTTTATTGCGCCCTGAGAGTGAAAGAAAGACGTTAGAGCAGGTGGTGAAGATTCTGGAGAGGTTGTATGGGGGCAAGCCAGAAGCAGGTGATTTGCAGGCACAACTGTTCTACCAGCTGCAGGGTGAAGAGGAAGGCTTGCCACAGTATGCGAATGCCCTCCAGAGAATAATGAGACAAATGCTTACAGCAGAGCCAGAGCTAGTACAGACCCCTGGTTACGCTGACCGTACCCTGCGAGATCAATTCCTCAGAGGATTACATAACCCCAAGATCAGAAGTGCTCTCCGTGAACGGCTCAGGGTGGAAAAAAAATTAACTTTTCAGGAAGTACTGGAAGAAGCAGTCTCCCGCACACAAGCTGAAAATTGCGACCCACAGAACGCGGGGGAAGAAGTTTGTGCTCATAGGGTAGTCCCGAGTGAGAGAAACCGAGAACCAAGCCAGCTTGAAGCTAAAGTGGATCAGTTACAAGAGACTGTTACTGCTCTACAAGAGTTGCTGAAGAATATGCAAGCCCCGGCGTCAGAAGTACGAACGGCAGCACCGCGGCCGGGTAACCGCATGTATACCTATCGAGAAGAGAGGGGACAGATCGAGCAGAGACGATCCAGACCCGCTAGAGACTACCAATGCTGGAACTGTGGAAATCGGGACCATATATGACGGCACTGCACGGAGAGGAGGATGTCTCAAGAAAGACCGCCGTTAAACTAGTACCTCCCTCTATGGTCGGGCACATGGAGGATGGACCAACTGAGCTTAGAGAAAACAACCGCCCTGAAGATATAGCAGCCAGCACGCCAACAATCACGGCCGAATTTGAAGGGAAAGTAGTAAGATGCCTGATGGATACTGGGTCTCAAGTGACCACCATGCCAGAACAGTTCTTCTATCAACACTTTGGACAAACTGTATCCATTGATAAGAGGACACATATCAGACTGAAGGCTGCGAATAATCTTCCCATTCCGGTTGTAGGGGTCGTGTGGATGAACATACGTGCCTGTGGTCAGAACTTAGGCCAAAAGGGGATCGTGTTAACGGAGGGCCGGTATGACAGAGAAGTGCCGGCTATCGTGGGCATGAACATCCTGAAGGAACTAGACCAGTTGCTCTTCAACAAGGAAGGCTGTGATTACTGGAAAATGACTGCTGCTAACAGGCCTGCTCAAAAGGTCTTCCAACACCTTATCCGTGCCAGGGGGCTGTGGAGGAATTGTGGGAGCCGTTACCCAGTGGGGAGGGTTCGAGTCCCAAGACAGACAACAATTACTCTACCTCCAAATCGGGAGTCAGTCCTCACCTTGCCAGTCGGGGCCCATCGTATGCTCGAGGGGATGGAGGTGTTGGTAGAACCTTACTGTGGTGAAGAGAACGGAGACGAACCGTTGGTGGCTCGCACTTTAGCAACAGTAAGAAATGGAAAGAGTCCCTTTCCGTTGCGTGAACACCGGTGAACAGGCCTACACCTTGACCTCGGGAGTTGTTCTGGCCCATGTCTACCTGGCGCCTGAAGAGGTGGCGAACGCAGAATTGATTGAATTGAAGCCCATGGCAGGGGAGATCTGGACTTTGGCTGTTTCTATAGAGAGAGAAGAGAAGTCCACTGATCAGTGGAACAGTCAAGTTATCCTAGGACAGATGGAAGTGGACCTGACCCCCTTCGCTTCAGAGCAAGCCCAGGCCATAGAAGACTTCATCTGGGAGAATCAAGCCACGTTCTCCCGTCATGCAGAAGACTTCGGCTGTACTGACAAGATTCAGCATGAAATACCCACAGGAGATGCACCACCGATCAGAGAAAGGTACAGACAAATACCCCCAAAATATTACCAAGAGGTGAAAGAGCTCTTGGCACAGATGCTGAAGAGCGGGGTGATAAGAGAGAGTCAGAGTCCATGGGCTGCCCCAATCGTGCTGGTCAAGAAAAAGGATGGGTCTACTCGCTTCTGTGTTGACTACCGCAAGCTTAATGGATGCACTGTTCGTGATTCCTATCCCCTGCCCCGGATAGAGGAGTCCCTGTCTGCGCTGGGAAAGGCACGCTACTTCTCCTCCCTTGATCTAGCAAGCGGATATTGGCAGGTACCTGTGGCAGAGAAAGACAAGGCCAAGACCGCATTCATTGTGCCCATGGGACTCTTCGAGTTCAATCGCATGCCGTTTGGGCTAAATAATGCCCCAGGAACTTTTCAGCACCTCATGGAGAGTTGCCTTGGAGACATGAACTTCGAAGCCACGTTGATTTATCTGGATGACATCGTAGTGTACTCTGCAACCTTCGAAAAACATCTCGAACAACTGGGTCAAGTGTTTCGGGACCATGGGCTTAAACTGAAACCAAAAAAATGCCGGATCTTTCAAAAAGAGATTGAATATCTCGGGCACAAGGTGATGGAGGCCGGCGTGCAGCCGTCTGATGGGAAAGTTAGAGCAGTGCTACAATGGCCCACTCCCAGCACAGTGAGAGAAGTTCGAGCTTTCCTGGGACTGGCCGGATACTACTGTCGCTTTATCAAGGACTTCGCAAAGGAGGCAGAACCTTTGCATGAATTGCTCCGAGGAACTGCGAAAGGACCAAAGGCACAGAAAATTCGCTGGGGACCAAGACAAGCAGAAGCCTTACACCGACTGAAAGAGGCCTTGGTCAGCGCCCCTGTGCTTGCCTATGCAGACTACAACCTCCCCTTTCGGTTATATACAGACACGAGCCTCTACGGTCTGGGTGCAGTACTGGCCCAGGTACAGGACGGTATTGAACGGGTGATTGCACATGGAAGTCGGATGTTGCGAGAAGCCGAACGCAACCCTGAGAATTATAGTTCTTTTCGTCTGGAGTTACTGGCACTAGTATGGGTAATAACCGAAAGGTTCTCTGAATATCTCATGGGAGCTCAGATTGAAGTCTATACGGATAATAATCCACTGGCTCACATCTCCACCGCCAAACTGGGGGCAATGGAACAGAGGTGGTTGGCACTACTCTCCAGATATAATTATCATGTGCAGTACCGTTCCAAGCACGAAAATCAGAATGCGGATGCCCTCTCTCGTGTTACCACAAAAGCCCCAGTGGGGGAAAGAGATGAGCAGTTAGAGGAAGACGAAATTCCAGACTTCAGTAAATTCACCGCCCAAGTAGTGGAGGCTTGTATACTGGTGATTACGTCGGGCACAACATCGCGCCTGCTTGGCCAAACCAGAGAGGAATGGGTGAAGATCCAGTCATCTGATCCAGAACTGCTTCAAGTGAAAGAGTGGGTGATCCGGCAGCGTAAGCCTAGGAAGGAAATACGGGCCATGCTGTCACACACGGCCCTACAGATTCTCAGCCAGTGGGACAAGCTATCGGTGCAAGAAGGGATGCTGTATCGGAAGGTGCACCTAGCTACGGAGCTGGAAGTACGGTGGTAAGTGGCGATACCCAGAAGATGGCAGTACCATTGGCCCGAGAAGCGCACGAGAGAGGAGCCCATTTTGGGCCGGACAAGACTTACCAGTGGTTGCAAAGAATAGTGTACTGTCCTCAGATGCTTCGGGCAGTGGAGAAGGCCTGTAAACTGTGTCGTTCCTGCGAGTTAAATAAAGCTCTCCCACAGCAAGCACCAGTACAGACCATTGTCACCAAAGAGCCGTTGGAAGTACTTATGATAGATTACCTGAAGATTGGCCACTCACATCGGGGCTATCAGTTCTGCCTTGTGATGACAGACCACTTCTCAAAATTTGCGGTGGTGATGCCCACCAGAGATCAGATGGCTGAATCGGCTGCTCGAGCCATCAGTGATGACTTTATCCGGGTATACGGCTGCCCTAAAAGGATACACTCTGATCAAGGGGCCTGCTTTCAGGGCAGTGTCATGAGAGAGCTGCAAAGGATCTACGGGATGCAAAAGTCAAGAACCACGCCTTATCATCCACAGGGCAACGGAGCCTGCGAGAGGTTTAACCGGACCCTCCTACAAATGCTACGTACATTGGAAGATGATCGTAAGAGTCACTGGCCCAGTTATCTCGCAGAACTCGTATGGGCATACAATAACCGTGTCCACTCCACCACTGGGTACGCCCCATACGTGCTATTGTTTGGAAGAGCTGGAAGAGGCATTGAAGAACTAAACCTGGCTCCACCCGAGATCAGTGAAAGTCAGAGCGTAGGTTCTTGGGTTGACTGTCACCGTCGACGGCTGGAGACTATCCATCGAATTGTCACCAAGCGGTTGCAAGAAAAGATATACCCCGGCAGGAACCTGTACATGAGGCCCCGTTCTTACCAGGAGACAGAGTGCTTGTTGCAGAGAAACACCCGAGACACAAGTTGAGTGAGCGCTGGAAACCAGAGTCGTACATTGTGACCAGAAGAGTTTCTCCCAATGGGCCAGTGTACGAAGTAACAAGCGACCGGGGAGGCGGCACCCTCATCCTGCATCGTAACATGCTGAGGCCCTGCTATTCAGAAGACAGGACTGGACAAAGCGACTCGGGGACTGTGCCCGTGCCCGTTCCTGCTACTCTCGAGGAGGGCTCTGACGATGAAGAATGGTGGCGGGCCCCGTCCAATCCAACAGACTGGGGAAGGTCGAACCCCCCACCCGTTCAAGATGCAGGTGCCATCCCTGTAAAGCATGAGCCACCAATCTCCAGAGATGACAACGAAGATATTGTACTCCCTGCTACTGCACCAGCGTCTGGTGAATTAGCCGTAGCTCCACGTAGGACTGAACGGGCTAATGCTGGTATTCCCCTGATCGGTACTTGGCAGATGAATTTGTGTATTCTGTCACTGGAGTCGGTTGTAAGACATTGGCTCCCAGGCAGCAGGTTGTAAAGCACGGCAGAGGTTGCAGAGTGTTCCTGTGCAGAGGGCCCCAGGAGAGTATCGGCCAGGACGGCGATGTTAAAGAGGGGGAAATGTAAGACCTGTTAACATTTATATATATAGTTAAAGGAATGTTTTGTGGACTCTTCCTTGTGTTATACTGCCACCTGCTGCCAAAAAGGAAAGGATAGCAGAGATAAAACCCCCTGCTGCTGAGAGTGACATGGAACAGTCCAGGAGATGGATGGGTGGGATCTCCAGAAGGAGAAGAGAGACAACTTCCATGTGTGTTGCAGAGAGAGACACAGACCTAAAGAGACTGGATGTGGAGTGAGGAGCCAGACTGCACGATCAAGGCAGAGATCCCAGACAAGGACTGCACTCGAGAGATGCCTGTCAGCGAATTACGGGCCCCAACGGCAACGAGGTACCTCGCAGTAAAACTTGCAGTAAAGTGTGCACACTGTTTTAGTTAGGGACAGATAGGAAAAGACTCTGCGGTTCGATATACAAGTTATAGAAAGAAAAGAACACTCTGCGTCTCGCTCGATAAAGACTTTGCATTTCTTTATTTAAAGACATTCAGAGACCTTGCATTCTCGGCAAACTAGTCACAGTGGTTATATGCATTGTATTTACTTTTGCACACCTTCACGCTCCTTCCCCTTCTTTTCCGCACTTTTCCCTCAGTTGCATTAAAAGTGCATTGGTTTAACACTCTGTGTTCTGTGCAGTCCTTGCGTATCCCGTTACCTGTGGGCTATTACATACTGTGCTGCTAACCACTGAGCCATCATACTTTGCTAACCACAGAGACATCGCACAGTGCTAACCACTGAGCCACCGTACAATGCTAACCACTGAGCCACCGTACAGTGCTAACCACTGAGCCACCATACAGTGCTAACCCCTGAGCCACTGTACAGTGCTAACCCCTGAGCCACCATACAGTGCTAACCACTGAGCCACCATACAGTGCTAACCACTGAGCCACAATATACAGTGCTAACCACTGAGCCACCATATACAGTGCTAACCACTGAGCCACCGTACTGTGAGTGTATGCCCCTGTGAGTGTATGCCCCTGTGAGTGTATGCCCCTGTGAGTGTATGCCCCTGTGTTTGTATGCCCTTGTGTGTGTATACCCTTGTGTGTGTATTCCCCTGTGAGTGTATGCCCCTGTGAGTGTATGCCCATGTGAATGTATGCCCCTGTGTGTGTATGCCCTTGTGTGTGTATGCTCCTGTGTGTGTATGCCTCTGTGTGTGTGTATGCCCCTGTGTGTGTATGCCCCTATGTGTATGCCCCTGTGAGTGTATGCCCCTTTGAGTGTATGCCCCTGTGTGTGTATGCCTCCCCCCTGAAAATAAGACCTGGTGCAACGTTCGGAGCAAATATATTAATATATTAAATATATTAATCTCGCCCGGCCCCTGACGGCAGCCCACCTTCAACCCCCCCCCCAGGCCCCATTCCCCCTTCAGCTCCGAAAGGCGTTCCACAAAATATTTTTTTACAATAAGAGCACTGAGCATACAGTATAATTGCTCCTCAGTATATACACCTCTTCATACTGTATAATGGCCCCAACACAGCCCTTAAAAAGCCCTCCATAAAGTACAAAGGTTCCCTCATAGCCCTCCAAGTATTATCAAGTTCCTCACAGAGCACTCCAAATATTATAATGGGTTCCATATAGTATAATTGGTTCCATATATTATAATGCATCATCAATATTACTGTGTATATTATAATGAACCACCATAGTTATCCATATATTATAATGCATCCTCATAGTTCTCCATATATTATAATGCATCATCCATAGTCATCCAAATACTATAATGCATAAAGCACACCCAAAGTCTTCTGTGGCGCCCTGCTCACGCAGGTAGCCACAGCCTTCCCTACTGCACAGCTGGGTTTCCACAGCAGGTACTTACTACATGCAACACCTTCCACCCCAGCACAATAGGGGGAGCTAGCCTCACTGACTTTGGGTGAGATCCCGTATAAATACTGCTGCTGGGGGACGAGTTAGAGTGTGCAGACGCTAGGAGAGCTGCGAAGACGTCCTGGTGATCGGAGTCGCGGTTAGGCCCGAACCAGTGACCCGGAGTGGCCCTTCTGCCATCAAGCCACGCCTAGGAGTGGGGATAGAAGGCAAAGAGCAGAGCCAAGGGAGCGAGGAACCGGTGGAGGGTCACCCGAGACATACCGTACTTAGGGGATCCGCATCTGCAGGAACACTTTAGAACTGCAGAAAACCCCTGCACACCGTGGAGACTTCAGTCTTCCGTTCCCCCTGCGCACCCAGAAAGAGGGAGCCAGACACCGTAGTGTGGGAACACACAGCAGTGATCAGAGAGAGTAACCCGTGGACCGCGCAGGAGGAGAGAGAGGACCAGAGAAAGTGAGGAGGCCAGTCGTGAGTGCAGGCGACAAGTCCCCAGCTAGTAATATGGCCACATCCGTCCCTTTAGGCCAAAAACACGGAGAGGAGGACGGAGACGACGACCTGCTGCTGCCTCCTCCCGGGAAGCGAAAGCAGGTCTCATGGAGGAGCTAGAACCATACCTGTTGAAAATCTACAATTTGTCTAACAAGACTCTGACACCGGACATGGTCTCTGTATTACAGAAGGGCCTTAATTTTTGTTTTGAGGACTCTTTCAATTACTCTGAATTTTGTGAGGATTTGTTCAAGTCTTTTCGGAAACTGCATTTACATAAGCATTTTGATTCTCTTAAATGTAACCAAAGCATTGATAAATCTAAAGATGCTAGTAAAATTATGTTAAGCACTGTGGATATTGGTCCTCTTGTTTTTTTCATGGCGGATGCGACACACCCCTCCTTACTCGATGACGTCGAGGCTCTGCTGGGTTTAGATGGGCCTGTGGGGTCAAGAGACGGTAGTGGTGTTGCTGGTCTGGTCACTAATGCTGGGTGACCATTTTTCACAGGTGTCTTGGATTCTTCGTATATGCCTCCGAATGCACCTGGGAATAGTATTGATCTTTTCGCCGAGTTGGTGGATAGAGATGTTAAAGCCCTAGTATACCCAGACCCGGGTAAGAATCTCTCTGCTACCGAAGGGAGAGCGCTTGCACAAATGAAGGGATGGCAGGATGTCGTCTTTAGGAAAGCAGATAAGGGGGGCAGTATCGTATTGCTAGATAGGGAAGCTTATGTGGCCGAAGCCAAACGGCAGTTAACGAATGAGGCCACGTATAGACCTATGAAACATGATCCCACAGAAAGTTACAAGGGTAAATTAAGATCGTTGTTACGGAAGTATGTGGAGTCTAATGTTATCTCTAAAAAACAGGCGGAGAAATTATTCCCCGAGTTCCCTATCAGACCACACTGGTACTGCCTCCCGAAGGTGCATAAAAATACCATCGTGCCTCCAGGCAGACCCATAGTCTCTGCTATTGGGTCCCTGACTGAGCCACTCTCCAAGTACATCGACTGGTTCCTTCATCCATTCATGGCAAATCTGCCATGTTTGGTGAAGGATACCGGCGATTTGGTGAAGAGGGTCGATTAGATAGATTGGCAAGACGGCCATCAGCTGGTCTCTATCGATATTGAGAGTTTGTACACCCATATACCGCAAGGGTTAGGAGTAGAGGTCATCAAGGAGATCCTGGAAAGACAGAAAATAGATCCATTGGTGGTGAGTTTTGTATGTAAATCCCTGGCCTTTATACTGCAGCACAACGCTTTCACTTTTTTAGGTCAGTGGTTTACCCAACTGACCGGTATGGCCATGGGTACGCCGGTCGCATACACGTTTGCCAACCTATTCCTGGCGGCATTCGAAGAGAAGTTTATGTTTTCATCTACCAATCCCTACCTGAAGTATATTAAACACTATATATGTTATGTAGATGATATACTGATGGTATGGGATGGAGACAGGGAGATATTCTCTGAGTTTATCGCTTATCTGAAAGAAGTTAATACTTTCAACTTGTTTTTACAGCAGTTTTTGGAGGCATCGAGTTGGAGTTCCTAGATATGAAGTTGAAGATCATTGAAGGATCTCTAGTGAGATCAGTGCACATAAAAGAGACTGCGACCAACTCCTTGCTTCAGTATAAAAGCGCACACCCATTACACACGAAGGAAGGTTTGCCATATAGTCAGTTTCTGAGGTTCTTCAGGATTAACAACACAGAGGCAGGATGGAGGTCGCAGGCAGATATATTAGAACAGAAACTGATCCATAGAGGCTACCCAGAGCAAATTCTAAAACGAGCAAGGAGTAGAGTAGTTACTTCTGGAGTGCAAGGCAAGGAGGAAAGGCCGGCCATGTCTGGAGATCAGGGTAAAAAATTCTATTTTAGTTTTCGGCACGGCCCGATGTTCAAGACCATCTCTGCTGCCATCAAACGCCATTGGCACGTGATTGCGGCAGATAAGGAATTGGCTAAGAAGGGTACCCCAAGCTCTGTGGTGACCTATAGGCGTTGTAAGAACCTGGGTGACGTGTTAGTTAAAAAGCGGTTAACGGTTTCCCTGCCAAAAGCACTTGGCTTTCCTCTACTCCGGTGAAGTGTAACTTTAAGTGTCTCCACTGTAATTGGTGTAAATACTATCTGACTGGGCCTCGGGTGAAGATTAGAGGCATAGATCACGTGGTTCCTTCCTTTCTCAATTGTAGAAGCAATTGGGTCGCATATGTGATTTTCTGCCCGTGTAACAGGTTCTATGTGGGGAAAACCATACGGCCCTTGTTCCATCGGTTCCGTGAGCACTATAATTCTGTTGTGTCCGGAAAAGGGTCACCTAGGCTGATTGAGCACATGCTGAGTGCAAATGGGGGAAACCCCGATTTGTTGCGCTTTGCGGGTGTTCAAAAGGTCACTGCAAGCGAGAGAGGGGGCAATACCCATAAACGGCTATTGAGAGAGGAGGCAAGGTGGATCCTGAATACGGATGCTCAGGGAGCACTGGGTCTTAATGAGAAACTGGATCTTGTAGTTTCTTTATAACTTATGGTTTTTACTCGGACTGACCGCTTTTTTGTTATAGGTTCACGTTTATGGCCTACTTTCCTTCAATTTTTACTGGTATACCCTCCGTCTTCATCCTCATGTCGGTTTCCCCCAGTTTCAGGCCTCTAGATGGTTACATGCAGGCCTATTGCCCACCAATGGTGGGCGGTGTAGTTCACTGGTATTTAATAATTTATACGCCGCTATGATTACATATATTTAAGGCCCTTGGTATTAATGACTAATTGGTTTATTCTGTCTCTTTGTATCTCGTGACCATAAGTATCTTAAATAATGAGCATACTTGAATACTATCGATTTTGCTATCGCGGGAATCGCATGGGGACGTTGCCCGTTTTCATTGCCGTCAGCTCAGTCCACTATCTGATTATTAGTTTTATCTTATAGGCTTGAAAAAAGTGGATCTCTATTCCCTATTAGAAGGAGAGATCCCTCTATGAGTAAATTTTGCCCATTATACTCTTGATTTTGCCCCTTGACTCCCCGCTCTCCAGGGCAAGCGCCGTGGTCTAAGGATTCCCTGCTTGGCGCTTGCTGTTCCCATAGCGATTTACTGGAATCGGTGGTTTGCGGCGTCGGCGCTCTCCTACTTAGGTCTGGATTGTTGGAGAGCGGTGGCGATTGGCTCCGAGGCTTGTTCTCGGCCGTCGCCACGCCTCCACCCAGCCGAGATAGATCGAGCGCCGATAACGCCGGGGGGATAACGAGCTTGTTATGACGGCATAGCGGTGTTGCGGCCCAGGTGATCCCCGTGTTTAGCCTCCATGTACATGGCGCTCTGGGTGTCTGTGAGTTTTCTTGGTTTTCCTCCTTTTTACAGGTTTTGTATCTGTATTCTTATGTCCTGGTTTTATTGATGTATGTAATGTTTTGACAGTTGTTATTAAAGTTGTCTACTTCAAACATGAAGTCAGCCGGTGGAAGTGGGCGGGGCATAGTATGTATTTAACATTGTGTCCCGCTCATTTCCACATACTCGGACCCGTAGAAGCGACACGCGTCACGAAACGGCGTCGTAGTCCGTTGGCCCTTCGTGCCCCCTCCCTGCACCCTGTTTTTCAATGAGTTCTTGGAATAAAGGACCATCCTGTATACTCCGGTGAGTGCCGCCCTCTTTTTTGCTTTCCCGTATAAATACTGCTGCTGGGGAACGAGTTAGAGAGTGCAGACGCTAGGAGAGCTGCGAAGACGTCCTGGTGATCGGTGCCGCGGTTAGGCCCGAACCAGTGACCCGGAGTGGCCCTTCTGCCATCAAGCCACGCCTAGGAGTGGGGATAAAAGGCAAAGAGCAGAGCCAAGGGAGCGAGGAACCGGTGGAGGGTCACTCAAGACATACCGTACTTAGGGGATCCGCACCTGCAGGAACACTTTAGAACTGCAGAAAACCCCTGCACACCGTGGAGACTTCAGTCACCCGTTCCCCCTGCGCACCCAGAAAGAGGGAGCCAGACACCGTAGTGTGGGAACACACAGCAGTGATCAGAGAGAGTAACCCGTGGACCGCGCAGGAGGAGAGAGAGGACCAGAGAAAGTGAGGAGGCCAGTCGTGTCGTATACAGGCAGGGCTTCAGCAACAGCAGGGAACCTGAGGAGGCCTTATACCCACTTGCTGTGGAGACTCACTGTGCACCTGGTTACCCGACAGTGCTCTGGACATCTTTACCTGTGGATACCATCAGTAAAAGGTAAAAGAGACTTGCTTCACTCTTATCCCCTGTACATAACCCCTCTATTAAAGTGTCACTAGGCCATGGGCTCAGGCGCTGCCACCCGTGACATCCCCGTGAAAACACCCTCCGAGTCTAATTTCCGAGTACCCCAGGGCCTGGGGCTCGACACTTCCATATAGTATAATGCAGCCCCGTAGTCCTCCATGTATTATAATGTGCCCCAGTAGTCCTCCATATATAATGTACCCCCATAGTCTTCCATATAATATAATGTACCCCCATAGTCATCCATATAATATAATGCACCCCCTTATTTCTCCATATATTATAATGCACCCAATAGTCCTCTATATACTATAAAGCACCCTCATATACTGTAATGCACCCCCAATGTCCTTCATATAGTATAAAGCACACCCATAGCCCTCCATATATTATAATGCACCCCCATAGCCCTGCATATACTATGAAGCAATCCCAGATATATTTGTATAAATATATCATATAGTATACAGCACCCCCATAGTCCTCCATATACTATAATGCATCCTATAAATTATCTAATAAAAGTCTTATATACAATGGAAATGTAAACACTACAAACAAGGATAAAATCAAATAGATTATAAATAGTATAACATCAAATAAATCAATATACATTTAACAAAACACAAGTGTATGAGAACCCATGATCTGAGATAGACCTAAAAAGATTGCATGTTCTATTATCTATTGCATCCACTTTGGTGCAATATTCTTTCATCCACATTTAATGGAAGGACTTCTTTAATACAACAGCAAAAAAATGTAATCTAATATATAAAGCTGAATGTGTGTATGTGTGTATGTGTGTATGTATGTATATCCGGGATTGGCATCTACACCGTCGCAACTATAGCCACAAAATTTTGCACAGTCACACGTATTGACCCCGGGAGCGTCATAGGCTATGTTGTGAGGCGAAATTTTAATCCTGCGCGTTCCAGTTCACCAAACAATTTTGGCCCTATCTACATAATGGGGAAAAAGTGAATGGAGAAATATTGGAGGAAAATCGACAGCTGTCAGCTATAGAGACAAATTTTGCACAGTCACACGTCTGGACCCTGAGAGCGTCATAGGCTATGTTGTGAGGCGAAATTTTAACCCCGCGCGTTCCAGTTCACCAAACAATTTTGGCCCTATCTACATAATGGGGAAAAAGGGAAAGGAAACGTGTGGGAGGAAAATCGACAGCTGCCAGCTACAGCTACAAAATTTTGCACAGTCACACGTCTTGACCCCGGGAGCGTCATAGTCTATGTTGTGAGTCAAAATTTTAACCCTGCGCGTTCCAGTTCACCAAAAAATTTTGCCCCTATATCTACATAATGGGGAAAAAGTGAATGGAAAAGAGTTGGAGGAAAATCGACAGATGTCAGCTATAGAGACAAAATTTTACACAGTCCTACGTCTGGACCCCGGGAGCGTCACAGGCTATGTTGTGAGGCGACATTTTAACCCCGCGCATTCCAATTCACCAAACAATTTTGCCCCTATCTACATAATGGGGAAAAAGTGCAGTTACCAGTTGACAGTTGTGAATGAGAGGGGCTTAATGATAGCGCCAAAGACTAACAGCACATACCAGCATATAGTCACTAAGGTGGGGCCCCAACATGAGATATTCACCACGCACGGGGACATGTATACACAACACACGCACACAAAGAGTAACAGCAAGTGTATAGTCGCTAAGGTGCAGCCCCAACATTGGATACTCACCACGCACCCGAACAAACACACACACACACACACACGACAAATAGACACACACAACATAGAAACACACACACACCCCCAAGGGGACACACACACACTCTATAGCGACACATGCACTCACCTCACAGGGACACACACACACACCACAATGAGACACACATGACACAGACACACACACCACACAGACCCCCCCACAGGGACACACACACATAGCCACCCTATAGGGACACATGCACTCACCCCACAGGGACACACACACCACAAAGAGACACACACACACCACACAGACCCCCCCCACAGGGACACACACACATACACACCCTATAGGGACACATGCACTCACCCCTCAGGGACACACACACACCACAAAGAGACACACACCACACAGAGACACACACAACACAGAGACACACATACCCCACACAGACACCCCCCCCCACAGGGACACACACACATGCACACCCTATAGGGACACATGCACTCACCCCACAGGGACACACACCACAAAGAGACACACACAACACAGATACACACACACACCACACAGACCCCCCCACAGGGACACACACACATACACACCCTATAGGGACACATGCACTCACCCCACAGGGACACACACACACCACAAAGAGACACACACAACAGAGACACACACCACACATACCCCCCCCACAGGGACACACACATACACACCCCAGGGACACACACACCACACAGACAGACACAGATGTGCACAAATCACCTCACACAACTCGCCTCATACGTGTGCTATCTTTATTTTCCAAACATAAACATCTGATTAAAAACAGCCAATGTGCAACACATGTGCCATATAGGGAATTAAGGCAGATGTCAGTCACATGAGCTGTCTATTATGTGTATGTGTGAGGTAACATATACTGCCCGGCCAGGGGGTGGGTTTACTGTTGGCTGGAGATTTATTAGGCTGCCTATGGCAATCAATCACAGCTCAGCTTCTATTTTCCTACAGGTCATTAATATGACATATTCAAATTCTATTTTGTTATAGCTAACAGCAGCTATTTATTAACCCGGGCGTAGCCGGGTAGTTCAGCTAGTTTATAATATATTTAACATTTTTAATTATAAGTTATCTACAAGTGAAATTTCAGTCCTACAAAAGGGTTTATCATTCTGCCCGGTTAATGATAACAGAGAAGTTGATCTTTTCATGTATCTCCAAAAATTCATCCACAAATTAAGCATTATTTTTCATCTGGTTAAGGAGGCACGGGTCTTTTAACGTTACTTTAAATATTTACATTAGTCCACGGGTGTTTCAAGTTAGGATGCCTGGATTCGCTACACATCACCAGGCACTTGCTTTCCCTAACTAAATGTGCATGGGGGTTAATTCAGTTCCTCCACCCTTTTGGACACGGTCTACCGGGTTAAGTGCAACAGTTTATGCATGCTTATAAAACACATTTAAATATTCACATTCTTTTCTAAAAGGCATTACTTTCTAGCAAAATTATAAAAGTTCTTCCAAAAATGCAGTTCAAAAGCACTCTGCAAGCTCAAGTTCAAGTTCTGTGTACACAGTCTCAAAGTGCAATTTGGTCTGAAAACCAATGGGGAGCATACCAGGTGCTCAACTATATGCAACTAAAGTTCGTACCAAGTCATTGTTCATGATACTGACTCTCCATAATACACATAAAAGACAAACAGGGGAAAAGGCTATCACTCATTCAGGATTGGGATGGGGCCAATAAGGTTGTAGAATCCGTGTCTTCATTCCTTTTCCTTCTTTTCCTTCTCCCATTTGCGAATACATCGCCTCAAATGCTCCTCCTGGGTGATAATCTCTTCAGGGCCTGTGGGTCCGCCAGGGTCCACAAGAAAACCATCGTTTGCCTTGCTCCTCTCCCACCAGCAACGGAGCTGCTCCCCTCTCACCTCAGTTGTCGTAGGTGCGGGTATCAAGGGCTCCGGCAGCAGTAACCATCCCTCTTCCAGGGCTCCTAGTGGGTCGATCACGCTGGTGATATTTCGCGGTGCAGCTCTGGGAACAGACACATCCACAAGGATCTCGGTGCGGCGTTCTTCCTCGCTCCGGGTTTTACTGAAGGCGCCAGCCCAGCCGGGCTGTACAGACAGGAACTGCAGATTTGGTGAATGTCAATCTGGATCCGGGTTCTCTGCTCTGCCTAAACCAGGGTCATCTGCTGGGGCAGCAGTCACAGCACACCCTGCCGGGTGTCTCGAACCTCCGGACTCCTTTCACCTTCCGCCATGCCGTCTCGATCACTAAAGTTCTTTCCCTGGCCGGGTTCCTCCACAGTCACTTCCAGTGGGCCCTCCGGGATCACTCTAGGTCTTTCTGCAGCAGCGCTTTTCTCGGCGTCCTCTTCTTCTGTCCATGTGTACTGCAATGGCGATTGCACCGCATCCGGTTTCCTGTCCCACCTTTCGTGGGCGAGACTTCCTCAGCTTCCGCCAGCTTCTCATTGGTAGGTGCACTTGGGGGCGGAGGCTCTTCTTTTGGATTGATGGCTGGCTCCCCCGGAGTTAAGGGGAGCCAGGGCAGGCCTTTCTTTTCCCGCTTTGGACCGGGCCGGCCAACGATGGGGATCTGGGCACTCCTCCCTTGCACATGGCTTCAGGCTCCTATGGCCGCCATTAAGCACCGATTTGGTGGGAAAAGTCAAAAACACAATTTGTAGGCACACAGGGTATGGTTCTTTTGGACTGGGTCCATCCTGTTCATGACGCCAAGTTATGGAGCCCACTGGGACGGGGTACTCGGTGCTGGACCGGGTTACTGCTGGGGATGTCACGGAGGTCCTGGTCCGGACCGTGTCCCGGGTTCTCACAAGTAAAAGGGGATATATACAGTGGATAATGTTTGTTGTGATGCCACCCACGGTTTGTGGTCATTAATGGGACCACCGCTGCCCAGAGAAGGTCGTCCCAAAGACCGCACAGGAGGAGAAGGAGATACAGATAAAGGAAGACAGTGGAGGCAAGTCAGGATATAATAGACTGTGCTTCAGCAAAATTCACAAAGTAAGAAGACCTTATACCCACTTGCTGTGGGAGCCCACTGTGCAGTCCGGTCACCCGTCAGTGCCCTGGACGATTTACCTGAATAACACCAGTAAAAAGGTAAAGAGACTTCTGCTGTGTGTGTGAATCCTTTCCTCTCCCTCACAGTGCCCCTCTACAGACTATTCCTACTCTCCCTCCACCAACTCAGCTCTGCTACAACCTGTTCAACTCACTACACTGCCCCGGGGTCCCAGTCCTGCCTGCGGAGGACTATACCACCGACCTCCGGAGGACTGTAGTGGCGCTGGTGATCCCTCACCAGATACTGCAGGTGGCGTCACGACTAACTTGTACATAATCCCTGTAAATACCCTTTTCAAGAGCACCGCTCCCCAGGATACGGGATCAGGCGCGGCCGCCATTCTCCTTGACAAAGTTAACCGCCTCAGTACTGCCTAATACCCGAGTACCCCTTGCCCTGGGTCGCAACATATACAGCTTCCCCCTAAGTGTGTGCGGGCGGTAAGCCCGGTCCTCGTGGTTTCTGCTGTGCCTCCAATCCTGGTGCTGGGAACTCCAACCTGGAATTAAAGCTCCTCGTTGGTTTGTCTGGGAAGCCAGTGTGAAACTTCAGTCCCCTTCAGAGCCGACACTCTGGTATGTGCCTAGCTTTCAGTAACCCTGTTTTCCAAGGAATTACCAGGCTCCTTCTAACCCGTGTGATTCAAGTACAGGGAAAACCACTCCGCCAGTAATTGGTCAGTGCTGCCGTATTCCTCGGACCCAGTGATACCGGTCCAGTCTTTTTTCTTCACACTCTCCTGGGATGCAGGCTATGGACGAGCTTTCTCTTCATGGTTCTGTGACTCTGTGGATTCTGCGTCTCCAGGGAGCCCAAACCCACCGGGATGTGTGTCACTTTCTGTCTGGTCTTGGCTGCTTGACTCACTCTGCCTACTTGATCTTTACTTCTCAGCCTACTCCGGCCTAATGGCTAGCTCCTTCTCTTTTCCTATTTATGTGCTATCTGTCACTTGATCTACATTCCCCACCCACTTGCTTTCTAAACCCACCACCCCTTGCCCGCCTAGAGTCCCGGGCTCCAGGTTGGGTGCTGTGCTCCTGTGGGTGTGTGTGCTGTGAGGGTGTTTGGTGCACAAACTGTCTATCTTTCTGCCTGGCTGCAGTTCCCTATGTGACCACCCTGGTCGCAGGGGCGCCAAACACATACTAAAGTCTTTTGGTATCTTTACTGATGTTTGGTTGCAGGTACACACGTCCGGGTTGAAGGAAAACACCTTAGGACTTCCACAGCGAGTTGTGATATAGGTCTCCTTATTCTGCTCTCCAGCTCTGAGTCTGGCAGGTATGGAACCAAACTGGACCGTTACTTCTCTCTCCACACCCGTGTTGCTGCACTGAGGGCTCTCTCATGGGCCACCGCCGTCTCTCTCCCTGCGGTCCATGGCTCTCGATTGTTAGTGCTGTGGGTGTCTGGGAAGTTAAGCCTCATCGGGGTGCTGGATTCTCTGCTGGATCTATCTTCTCTGTCCCTTGCAGACTCGGGCTCCAGTGACCGGTGTTCTGATGGGGTGAGCCGGTATGGCTCCTCTGCCCCCGGTAAAGTGTTCCTTGCCTCTGCCTTCGGTCCCTACTCTCTGGACCCTCACACTGGCTCTGGCGGGTGTGCTGGTTCGAGCCTAGCATGGCCCGGATACCAGTTCAGCTCACTAGCCTCTGAGCTACCTTTACAGTTGTTCTAGCGTCTGCACACTGTGTCTGACTCCGCCCCCAGCACCTGTATTTATAGGGGAAACTGACTTAAGGCCACCAGTTGGGCTCCTCCTACAAGCCTGGGGTGGAAGGTGTTGGGTGGAAGTGTGGTTACCAGCTTTGGAAAGTCCTTTAGTGTCCTAGGGAAGCCTGTGGTTACCTGGTTTAGGGCGCCACATATTATCCTGTATATATACACTGCACGGTACCACTTCTCCTGTCCTGTATACTGGTGTTTGGCGCCCTTGCAACCAGGGTGGCCACAGGTAGGAACTACAGCCAGGTAGGAAGGTAGACAGTTTGTATAACAAACACCTCTAAAACACACATCCACTGACATAAGACCCAACCCGGACCCCGAGACTTTAGGCAGGCAAGGGGTAGTAGGGCCAGTTATAAGTGGGTGAGGCGTAGTCATGGTAACGAACCAGTATAAAAGGAGAAACAGGAAGTAGTTAGCCAGTAGGCCAATGGGTGCCGAGTAGAACAGAAAAGACCCGGAGTAGGCGAGTTCTGACAGAGTGACCAGTGAAGACAGGAACAACAAAGACCGGACCAGTGCCAGCGTTTCCGAAGAAGACGGTAGCGCTGATAAATTACTGACAGGAAAGACTCTCCTGATGTACGGGAAGTTACACAGGAAGGAAAGAGCCCAGTGATCCCTTGCAAGACAGAGACACCCAAGGCTAGGCTGGAACCAGAGAGTCAGCTCTGAGGGGGACTGAAGTCTCATACCGGCTCCCCAGACAAACTGATGGGGAACACAGATTTTAGATTTGTGTTCCCATTACAGGGTTGGGTAAAAACAAAAGAGAGATATGGGGCACAATGGGTAGAATCCTCAGACTCCTATTAGTGGCGTGGGGCAAAGGCCACTCACCTGACAGGGTTGTGCTGCCTGCACAACCCGGTTTTTAAGCCTCCGTTAGGTGTCCCCTTTGAAGAAGCCACCATTCGTTCCTTCCTCCTTCCTCACTCATTCCCGGCTGCTCCGACAGGACCTTTCCGGTCATGTGGTCTCCCGAGTTCCGGAACTACGTCACCGCATTCTCTGGTTACCTAGTAACGCCAGGTCCTTTTTGCTTCTTTCTCTCCGTGCCTCTATTTTGCTGCTCCTGCCGCTCACCCCCAGGAGTGGGGATAGATATATGTTGCAAGGATGATGAGCAGTCTATGTGGGAGCCCTTAAATTACAGCGCTTCTGCCTGAGGAAGACTGTCAGAGTACAGTTGAAACATATTGTGGAGCTAAGGGGACATAAAGTTGCCTGCTAAAGAAAATCCATAGGTGCCTGTCATTTAAGCGCTCCCACAAAGACCGCTCATCATCTTTGCAACATTACTGGGTTGGGGGCATAGCAGCAACTAGGAGGACCCGGCTTACCGTCCATATACTTAGGGGAAAGCTACATTGAGGAACCGAGCTGCTGCTCCGCAATCCACCCAAAAGAGGAGAGAGAGAGAGAATCAGCCTGAAAGGACATATAGAAAGAGTGAGGAGTCTTAGAGTGACAACCTGGCTGCAGAGGGTTCAAGTGTTTCCGGGTTAACTGCACTGTGAACTGCTAAGAGCTGAACTGGACTGAGAACTGGTGTAAAATTGTCTGAAGAGCTGACAAGTAAACCCGGGGAACCCTGACTGAGTGACTGTGCCTGATTCCAGGTATAAAGAACTGTTTAAACACCATTTTACCCTGTGAGCAGCTGTCCCGACCCACGGCGGGCTCATCCACCTTGCTGCAGCATCCATCCATCCTCCTGACAGAAGTACACTGCAGCGGTGGTCTCCTTACTGACCAAAACCCGTGAGTGGCGTCACAACAAACTCCCCTGTAAATATTCCCCCATTTATTGCGGAACCCGGGACACGGTCCGGACCCAGCATCCCCAGCAGTACCCCGGGCTGGTACCGAGTACCGTGTCCCAGTGGGCTCCACAACCTCACGTCACGAACAGGACCTTCCATGCCCAGTAAACCGGGCATTGTGTGCCGTGATTTGTGACTGTTTTGGATCTGCTGCCATTGCTGAGCGCGCAACAAACTGAATTTGAACTGCAGCACAAGGACTGTAATTTTCAAATTCTGCCATTACAGAGTGCGCAACGCGCGGAAAGAAAAACCGCTCACTGCTCTGACATCATCAGGTGGAAAAAAGAGTCCCTGTCTCATCGTGGGATCTAAGATGGATCCAGTACAATAGAACCGGACTCAGTGTGCCTAAAAGCTGGAAAAGAAAGGCCCACCCTGGCTCCCCTTAACTCCGGGGAAGCCAGCCATCAATCCTAAGGAAGAACCTCTGCCTCAAATTGTAACAGCCGATGAGGATATGGTGGGAGCGGAAAAAGATGCCCAAGGAAGGCGGGACAGGAAACCGGATGTGGAGCAGTCGCTATTACGGTACTCACTGATGGAAGAGAAGGACGCTGAGGAAACAGCTGCAGGAGAAAGACCCCAAGTGATCCCAGAGGGCCCACCAAGAGAGTGCGTGGAGGAATCCGGCCAGGGGAAGACCTTTAATGACCTTAGCAGTATGGCTGAAGGCGGCAGAGAGCATCCGGAGATTCGAGACACCCGGAGGGATGTAATGCGGCTGCTGCCCCTGCAGATGACCCGGGCCCAAGCGGAGCAAAGGACCTGGATTCAAATAGACATTCATCAGAATCTTCAGACTCTGTCTGCGCAACCCGACTGGTAGTTGCACCAGGGGCGAAGGAGAATGCTGCACTGCGAACCTGATTGACCTGTCTATCCCCGGAGCTGCACCACGCCCTGCTCCAGGAGTGACTGACCCACTCGGAGCCCTGGAGGAGGGATGGTTGCCACTGCCGGAGCCCCTGATTCCTGTGCCTACAATGTCAGAGGTGAGAGGGGAACAACTCTGATGCTGGTGGGAGAAGAGCGAGGCAGAGGACAATCTGATGGGCTTCCCTGGGGACCCTGATAGTGAAGTGGGTCAAGTAGAAATAGTAACCCGGGACGAATTCCTAAGAAGGTGCATCCGCAGAGGGGAACAAGAGGAAAAAGAGAGACAGGCTCAGAGGCAGATGATAAACCGTGTCCAGTATCAAAAAACTGTTGCTCGGCGAGATCCAAGAGTCACCGGTTCCCAGCGACACGAAGAAAAGGTGGTGAAAATTAAACCAGACTTGGGATACACATTTGCTTGTGAACCAGGAGCAGAACGGGACATTTTTATTAACCGTAGGGACATAGAAGAACACCTTCCACCAAAGCACCCAGACAGGGAAGTACAAGTTGGAGGTGGGTGTCCTATATAATCGTCAAAGGAGGAAGAGGCCCTTATGTATTAGAGTGCGAAGATTGTCTTTGAGATCCCAAGAAGACGTCGAATCAGTAGTCTTAAGAGATAGTTAACCCGGATTCTACCCCAGAAAGCAATGCAGATGTAAAAGCTACTAAAGACGCAGTCACCCAGACACCCAGCAGCTACTTGTTGGAACAAGCTCTACAAGAGTTGGAACTGTTCCCTAAGAGAGCTCCACAGATCCTGCCCTGGAAGAAGGAGTGAAAACCCGGATCCTGCTGCAAGGGCAGTAAGTGTGAATGTGATGTGACCCTTATTGGCCCCATCCCATACCTGAGTGAATGTTAGCCTTTTCCCCTGTTTGTCTTATATGTGTCATGGACAATTAATGTCATGAACAATGATATGGCAAAAACTTTCTTTGTACATAGTTGAGCACTCAGTGTGCTCCCCATTGGTTTTAAGACCAAATTTGCACTTTTGAGAAACTTTTGCACTTTTTAAGAACTTTATTACTTTTTGCTAAAAAGTAACATGCTGTTTTAGGAAGTTTGGCACTTTTTAAGAAGACTTTTTAAGGTTTTTATTCAAGTAATGTATGTTATATGTTATTTATTTGAATATTTAAATGGAACGTTGTAAGTTCTGTACCTCCGTAACAGGATGGCAAATATGTTTAATGTTAATATTTGCAAGATAAAAATGTTTTTTCAGGGGGATCCATGCCGGACGGTGTGAGGACACGCCAGTTTAACTCCGGGAAAATGTGGCGCCCCTGCGACCAGGGTGGACACAGGTAGGAACTGCAGCCAGGCAGCAAGGTAGGCAGTTTGTATATCAAACTATAGCAAATTGTGGGGTATTGGTTTGTCTTTTGGTCCAAAACACGTAAGCTTGTGAGCCACTACACGGCTCCCCACATGTCACAAGTCCTATCCACTAAATTCTTATCTAAAGTGAGCAAAGGACACAAATAGAAAAGAAATTTTCTACCACAGCAGATTCAGGTCAGACGACCATTACACTCAGTGATGTGTGCAGCTTTGCCCAGGATATAACTGAAGGCATTATGAATGCAAGACACCAGCCCCAATCACTAGCAACCTCCTTTCTCACAGAGGGAGTGACCACTGGTTGTCCTGCAAACACAATGGGATCCATATAGAGCGCAGTTCACACAGGTTTGCACAGTGTATGCCCAGCATCTCAGTAGGCGGGCTGTTATGGCATTCAACACCGTTACCTGCACCGGAACAAACGCACCCATATGGCCCAGCTACACACAGCAACAAAAAGAGTGCAAGAAAAACCACAATGACAGGTGCTGAAATTGTGGAAAATTAGTTATTTTTAAACTATAGCAAATTGTGGGGTATTGGTTTGTCTTTTAGTCCAAAACACGTAAGCTTGTGAGCCACTACACGGCTCCCCACATGTCACAAGTCCTATCCACTACATTTGTATATCAAACACCTCTAAAACACACATCCACTGACATAAGACCCAACCCGGAGCCTGGGACTTTAGGCAGGCAAGGGGTATTAGGGCCAGTTATAAGTGGGTGAGGCGTAGTCATGGTAACAAACCAGTATAAAAAGGAAAAACAGGAAGTAGTTAGCCAGTAGGCCAATGGGTGCCAAGCAGAACAGAAAAAACCCAGAGTAGGCGAGTGCTAACAGACTGACCAGTAAAGACAGGAACAACAAAGACTGGACCGGTGCGACCGGGTCTGAAGAAGACGGTAGCGCTGATAAATTACTGACAGGAAAGACTCTCCTGACATATGGGAAGTTACACAGGAAGGAAAGAGCCCAGTGATCCTTTGCAAGACAGGGACACCCAAGGCTAGGCTGGAACCAGAGTGTCAGCTCTGAGGGGCACTGAACTCTCATACCGGCTCCACAGACAAACTGACGGGGAACACAGATTTTAGTTTTGTATTCCCATTACAGGGTTGGGGGCATAGCAGCAACTAGGAGGACCCGGCTTACCGTCCATATACGTAGGGGGAAGCTACATTGAGGAACCGAACTGCTGCTCCGCAATCCACTCAAAGAAGAGAGAGAGAGAATCAGCCTGAAAGGACATATAGTAAGAGTGAGGAGTCTTTGAATGACAACCTGGCTGCAGAGGGTTCAAGTGTTCCCGGGGATAACTGCACTGTGAACTGCTAAGAGCTGAACTGTACTGAGAACTGCTGTAAAATTGTCTGAAGAGCTGACAAGTAAACCCGGTGAACCCTGCCTGAGTGTCGGTGTCTGATTCCAGGTATAAAGAACTGTTTATACACCATTTTACCCTGTCAGGAGCTGTCCCGATCCGTGGCGGGCTCATCCACTTTGCTGCAGCATCCATCTATCCTCCTGACAGAAGTACACTGCAGCGGTGGTCCCCTTACTGACCAAAACCCGTGGGTGGCGTCACGACAAACTCCCCTGTAAATATTCCCCCATTTATTGCGGAACCCGGGACACGGTCCGGACCAAGACCGGCGTGACATCCCTAGCAGTACCCCGGTCCGGTACCGAGTACCCCGTCCCAGTGGGCTCCACAGGTTTAATTCTCAGTATCTGTATTATTCAGTATATATACACTGCACAGTACCACTTCTCCTGTCCTGTATACTGGGTGTAATCCTCAATATCTGTATTATTCTGTATATATGGAAAAAGAGCACATACAAGATTACATAAAATTAAAATAAATTTATTGAAAAAATATGTAAAATACACATAAAAATACACAAGTAGATTGGTGTAATGACAAAAAGAAGCCAAAAGATGGAGCCAGACTACCAGAGGAGAAGGCAGACCCTCAGAAACATGTGTTAGGGAAAGTGGGGCCATTGTAAACACCAGGTAATGTAATACTGTACATTATTCAATGGTGTCCGCCATTATTTTGCAATCTGCTGTAGATGCCATATATTGTACTTAGAGCACATGCTCAATATTTTAAATGGTAACCCTGTGTTAATTGGGATATGTTTTGAGGACAAAATGGTGGTACTCTGGCTCCATCTTTTGATTAATTTTTGTCATTACACCAATCCACTCTTGTGCATTTTGTTGTGTAGTTTACAAATTTTTTCAATACATTTATTTTAATTTTATGTAATCTTGTATGTATTTGTTTCTCATATGCTCTAGTATTTTGATGCTTGGACAGTTGTCCATGCATTTGCACAAATACACACATGGTCAAAATTGTTGGTACCCCTCGTTTATTGAAGAAAACCCACAATGGTCATAGAAATAACTTTAATCTGACAAAAGTAATAATCAAAATGAACAAATGAAAGTCAGACACCGCTGCTTCCACAAAAATTAAAAAAAAATTTAACTCATGAAATAGGCCTGGACAGAAATGATGGTACCCCTGGAAATAATGTGACAAAAGGGACATGTTAAATCAAGGTGTGTCCACTAAAATTAGCATCACAGGTGTCCACAATCTTGTAATTAGTCAGTAGGCCTGTATATAGGGCTACAGATACTCACGGGCTGTTTGGTGACATGGTGTGTACCACACTCAACAGGGACCAGAGGAAGCAAAGGAAAGAGTTGTCTCAGGAGGTTAGAAAGAAAATTATAGACAAGCATGTTAAAGATAAATGTTGTAAGACCATCTCCAAGCAGCTTGATGTTCCTGTGACTACAGTTGCACATATTAATCAGAAATTTAAGATCCATGGCACTGTAGCCAACCTCGCTGGACCTGGCTGCAGGAGGAAAATTGATGACAAATCAAAGAGCAATAATATGAATGGTAACAAAAGAGCCCTAAAAAACTTCTAAAGAGATTAAAGGTGAACATCAAGCTCAAGGACATCAGTGTCTGTTGTTGTTTGAGACAAAGTGGACTTCATTGGAGACGACCAAGGAGGACACCATTGTAAAAAAAAAAAATCATAAAATAAGCCAGACTGGAATTTGTCAAACTACATTTTAACAAGCCACAAAGCATCTAGGAGTCTGTCCTATGGACAGATGAGACAAAAATTGAACTTTTTGGCAAGTCACATCAGCTCCATGTTCACAGACGGAAAAACTGAAGCATATCAAGGAAAGAACACTGTCCCTACTGTGAAACATGGAGGAGGTTCTGTTATGTTCTGGGACTGCTTTGCTGCATCTGGCACAGGGTGTCTTGAATATGTGCAGGGTACAATGAAATCTCAAGACTATCAAGGGATTCTATAGAGAAATGTGAAGCCCAGTGTCAGAAAGCTTTGTCTCAGTCGCAGTAAATGGGTCTTGCCACAGGATAATGACCCAAAACACACAGCTAAAAACAGCCAATAATGGCTAAGAGGAAAACATTGGACTATTCAGAAGAGGCCTTCTATGAGCCCTGACCTGAATCCTACTGAGCATCTTTGGAAACAGCTAAAACATGCCTTCTGGAAAAGGCAACCTTCAAACATGAGACAACTGGAGCAGTTTGCTCTTGAGGAGTCGTCAAAATACCTGTAGAGAGGTGCAGAAGTCTCATTGACAGTTGCAGGAATTGTTTGATTGCAGTGATTGCCTCAAAAGGTTGTGCAACAAAATATTAAGTTAAGGTATCACCATTTCTGTCCAAAAAAGTCTGTGGAAGCAGGGTTGAAAAGCAATGTTTTCATTTGTTCATTTTCATGAACTTTTTTTATTATTACTTTTGATAGATTCATGTAATTTCTGTGACCGTTGTGGGCTTTTCTTTCATTAAACGAGGGGTGCCAACAATATTGACAACATTTGTATTGACCAGCCCCAGGGCCTGGGGGGTACCCGGTTACGGACATTGATTTACTGGGGCTGTCATGGGGCCTGTTGCCCGGTACCATGGCCCTGGTGGTCGCTGAAAAGGGGAACAGTTAATAAAAATGGTGTTTTGTGACTCCACCTACAGCTCCGGTTAGGTTACCGGCACTGAGGGACATACCTCCGGGGTGATGGTGAAGCAACAAGATGGTTTCGCTCCCCATAGGCGGAGTGGAATCCTCAGGGCAGTAGTACATGATGGGAGTTGTGGAACAGTCTATGGAGGGAGTAGGATCAGGGGCCGCACACACACAGGGTTGTTGTTTCATACCTTTACTGATGTTGCTGTTCAAGGTTAAGTCCAGGGTACAGTTCGGGTAAGATAGGATAATTTCAGGATCTCCATATGAGCTATAAGGCCTCCCTTTTACGGTGTGTGTGCTTTGGTCCTGGGCTGTCTGAAGCTAGGCCCTGACCCTCTCCTGTAGTCCTCACTTGTATGGCAGGCTGTGTGAGCTCTGCAGCGGGCACCGCTGTATCCACTGCGGTCCCAGGCTCTGCTAAGTAGCTGTGCCCCAAGTGCTGCACCAGAAGACTTGAAGCCTCCCTGGTCTCCAGTCTTTACTGCTGTGCTGACTGGGCCCATGCAGTCTCGGATTCCAGTGTCTGGGGCGGCTATCGACATAGCTCTTCTGGGGCGAACTGGTTCGACTCCGTTCCCCCTGGCTAACTCGCCTCTCCTCCGACCCTCACTCTTGGCTCCCTCACACTGGCCAAATCTGGGAAAGGGGAAAAGGAAAATGCTCACCCCTCCTTCAACTTCCAGGTCAGGTGCTCAGCGGCGGCCGACCACCGCCCGGGGTAAACCAAGGAAAAAGTTGGAGCTGGCACCCGTATCCAATAATAAGAAACTTTATTTCGGAAAAACTCACAACATGAATAAAAGCATCCTGAGGCCGAAGCCCATTGTCAGATGCGTTTCAGTAAAACACTTTCTTCAGTGACAAGTGATGTTAAAGAGGACCTGTCACCAAACCAGGCATGGTGATCTAATTACAGCACTGGATGCAGCATGTCTGCAGCATGCAGACAAGGGGTCCCCCAGCACTTGAGCAGCCCTGTACCCCGAGATAATACACTTAGAAAACTTACATGCTACAGCCACTAAGGAGGTGGCTAGGGGCTGCAGCCAAGGGCAGATTCACACCCCCTGCATGTTTAATCTGCCCACCGTTGCCAATCATTCTCTCCCTGTCTGCAGCATTTAAACAGAGTTTTTTTTCTCTCTCCCAGAAAGTCTGTTAGCCCCGCCCCCTGGGGGGCGGGGCTAAACGGGAGAGAAAAAAAACTCTGTTTAAATGCTGCAGACAGGGAGAGAATGATTGGCAGCGGTGGGCAGATTACACATGCAGGGGGTGTGAATCTGCCCTTGGCTGCAGCCCCTAGCCACCTCCTTAGTGGCTGTAGCATGTAAGTTTTCTAAGTGTATTATCTCGGGGTACAGGGCTGCTCAATTGTTGGGGGACCCCTTGTCTGCATGCTGCAGACATGCTGCATCCAGTGCTGTAATTAGATCACCATGCCTGGTTTGGTGACAGGTCCTCTATAAAACTACAATATATAAAAAAACATGAAAATTGTGAGAATTACAAATTGCACTCATGTGGTAACATTTCATTTACCCCATGCATGGTATTTCATTAGTTTCCAAAAAAGCAGTCATAATAAAAGTTACCAGAGGAGGCAGTAGACACAACAGAACACAATATCCATAATAATAGATAAACCCATTTAGTAATAGCTAACATAAAATTCAGCAAAATACCTTTTATTTATATATATATATATATACTAGCAGTGAGCCCGATGCAAATGCATCGGGTGTCTAGAATATTTTTAAATTTTTTTTTATATTTTCAAATAATAATCCAATTATTCCAATGACATCTTTACACCAACTACATATATTAGTATGGTTGATATCATTTAAGGAAAATTGAACTATTATATTGTAAGGGTCTTAGAACACAAAGTAGCAATACTTCTTAATAAGTCAATTTTTTGAATTGATGAATTAACAGTACTAATATATGTATCAGCCACTTTGTGTCAGCCCACCAATCGCGTCAAGATGCCCTTACGCCTGGTGGGACCTACTCTAACTAAATCCGAATTGATATAATTTAGATATTTTTAATAGCTGGATTTTTCTTAGATTTTTTGAGGATTGTGATGTAAATAATAAAATTTTGTAAATTGATATAGAAGGAGTTACCAACTACAGACTTGCAGCAATATCCATACAATAACCAAAAAACTTGTAGTTAACCTACAGTAAATGGAGTTAACATAGCTTCAGCAGATGCATAAGATGCATCCACTAACTAACCACAGGTGACTGCAGTTGATGTGGATGACACTGCCGCAACTATGTTGTCTGCACAAACTGCAAGTTAAGTACAAATTACATATATGCAATTATGAAAATTACAGCAAGTATGTTCTTGATAAGTCCTTCATGAACAATTATTATCATTTAGTATATTCCTCAACCAAGTGAAAAAATCTAAGAAAAATGTCGTGGTAGAATCTAATTAATAATTTATGTTTGTCCCTATCTATCTAAACATGTGGAACACACCTTGGTAATGAGATGTGTGTGAACAGCCGTCCCACCCGTCTCTTAGCTGTTCACAAAAACCTCTCCCTTTAAAGAATAAGAATCAAATCTCTCAGCACGTAAAGCACTGGAGCTTTAAATAGTGGTTTCTATCACCCTGTGAGAAAATCAGAATGATACACATCTCCAATGAAATCTGAAATGTGTTTTTCCACAAACATTGTATAAACTATGCACATAAAAAACTGAAATTGAAAAGACTAAACTAATTTTTTTTTTTTTTTTTTTTTTTTAAATAGAAAAGGTAAAAATATAAAATATGCAAAAGTTCATCCCAAAATATTCCGATAGACAATATTTTTGGTGAAGACTTTCTCACAGTTAGGCACCAATTTGCCTTGAATGCATGAATCCACCACTTTCACCTTCACATTGCATCGTCTCTTCACACGTGAGAAAGCCACATATAATTGTCCATGACCAAAAACAGGTTCTGGCAAATAAATCCCCACTTTCTCCAAAGTTTGTCCTTGGGATTTATTTATGGTCATGGCAAAGGCAGGCTTCACGGGAAATTGCCGACGTCTTAGTTTGAAAGGCAATCCAGTCTCTGATGGACAGAGATCAATTCTTGGAATGAAGACTACATTTCCTTCATCCGAGCCAGAAATTACTTTTGCTTGTATCAAGTTGTCAAACAAACCAATAATAATCATCCGAGTCCCGTTGCAAAGTCCTTTTCTGCTGTTAAAATTACGCAAAAGCATTATAATTGTACCAACTTTTAATTTCAGGAGATGAGAAGGCATTCCTGTTGGGGTTAGAGAATTTAGAAATTCCACGGGATATTGTTCGGGATTTTCCGTCTCATCTGGATCAATGGAATCATGGCTGATATATTCCATGTATTCTCCAGGAATACAATCCATCACTTTTGAATTGATCAAATCCACAGCGTCATTTTTGGGACAAAGAATGGCATGTGATGCAGCATTCTGAATACTTTCGTCATTATTCACATCAATGACAATGTTTTCACCAAATATGTCCAAGATTAAAGAGCCAGTGCAGATCATGTCTTGCGGGATCTCAATGACATCATCACCAAGGTTGCAATCATTGGACAATTCTCCATTTCCCAATTGAATTAACCAATTGCTATATTCAGAATCAATGGAGCGCATGTTGTTAATGAGCGGCAATTGATTGAAAAGCTGCCATTGTCGTGAATATTTAATGCAGCTCTCTACGATGTTTGTCCTTGTTCCATGAGAGATGATAGGAAGACACTGCCGAAAGTCTCCTCCCAGAACAATGACTTTCCCTCCAAAGGGTAATTTATTTTTCTTGGAGACATCAGTTGTCATGACATCCCGTAATAATTGATCAATTACATGCAAAGGGTATTTTGACAACATAGTAGACTCATCAATGATGAAGAGTTTGGTAGTCTTCAAATGTTGGGCCGCATCAGTATCATTTTTGATTCTTGAAACGGATGTCTCATTAATTGGTATTGGTATGCCATACAGTGAATGGATAGTTCTTCCTCCTTGCAATAGATTAGCAGCAATCCCTGTACTGGCTGCAGGTGAGACAACTTCTCCTTCTCCTCTCAGTTCATGAATCAATAGATGATAGAGATATGTTTTCCCACTTCCACCGGGACCGTCAAGGAAAAAGCACTTTGGCTTATCACTTGTATCCTCTAAAGCTTTATGGATTGCAGTATAGGCCAAACGTTGTTGATCATTTAAGGTGGCTTTCATTTCATGTGCTCTTACTAACTCTTCTTCTTTGTTGTATTGAGGACGAATGTGTGGTTTTCTTTTTGGGCGTGGCAGATTAAAATCAATAAAATGTTTAGCATGAAATTTTAAAACATGTTCAACATCAGTCATGGCATATCCTTCACAATGCTCACAATCATCAGTGTCAGGGTGGTAGGCATGGCAGTAATCTTGAACGAAGTGTTGTTTAAATTCTTGCCACAACTCCAGGGGATGATTAGGAGGACCAAACACACATATATATGCAAACATGTCACGGAGCTGTGCAGGCATATTGAGAACACAGGCATCCAATAAAGTTTTTCTCCAAACACTGTCATCGAAGAGCAATCCAAGGGCTAATGCCGCCTCTTTAAACGTTGAGTATGTGACCTCCTTAACAGTCTTAAGGTTATCAAAACTTGTAGCTCCTTTAACATGGAGTAACAACAGCCTTAAAAAATAACGTTCTTGTTCTTGAATACTAACAGTGTAGAGTCTACCAATGACTGAAGCACCTCTTCTCCTTCTAACTTCCCATGCACCTTCTTTCCAAACATAATGCTCAGGAATTTGACGATATAAGTACTCCCGAGCATTGGGATCATTCTCATTGAGGGTAAAGTAGGCCATGAGTGTTGATTGTCTGTCCATTGAATAACTGATGTTGTCCGCAGAATCACCCTCGTGAAAAAAAAGTGATTGTGAATGAGGCAGATGTACTGCAAGACGAATAATGCTGTGAGATTGTCTATGCATTGGGAAAGCAAAGATTCGCCAAGCTGCCTCTGGTGCACTGACATATCTGGAATCCATGAATTTATGAGTTTCATCGTGTCTGATGTTGGTTTCACAAATTTCCACATTGGCTTTGTCATGACCTTTGTACACATATTTAAAGAGGTATTTTACGCTCTGAATGGAAGCACATATTTCCACATTGATATGGCACTTATATTTTAATAGAAGGAAAGGGTTATATGGAACCACCCAAGAATTATCAATCATCTTGGAATGGTGTTGAAAAGAAGGTCCTTCGTTTCTTTGATAACGTGGATATGCATCCTCAGGTATAAGGCTGCCTTCACACTTGCAGATGCATCTGCAGCGTTTTGCAGATGCATCTGCAAGTATCAGCATGCAGACCGCGGTCCCTATGTTTATAATAGGGCGCACCGCGGTCTGAATGCTCTCATTCATTCCTGTATGTGAGCCGTAAGCAGGCGTATGCCTGCTGACAGATCACACACTCCCGCCCCGCACCTTGGACGCAACATCTCGCGTCCATAGTGCGGGCGGGAGAGTGTGATCTGTAAGCAGGCATACGCCTGCTTACGGCTCACATACAGGAATGAATGAGAGCATTCACACCACGGCCGTGGTCTGCATGCTGATACTTGCAGATGCATCTGCAAAACGCTGCAGATGCATCTGCAAGTGTGAAGCCAGCCTAACAGTTTTTGTTTGAAACTGTTTGGGAAAAGCTTTTTTACACTTTCCATTCTCCATACATGGAGAATTGGGATTGTGTTGTCCACAGGGGCCATGGATCATGTGTTGCATGACAATTTGATGGAGCACAGGGTAATGTGATGGATCAGGAATTTCAGCCCAAACAGTATTGTCCACTTCCACCTCAGTTCTTAGTTTTGAGTTGGCATCCAGAATAATTAGAATGTGAGCATGTGGTAGGCCTCGCTTTTGAAATTCTATCACATGAACCATAGCACAAACCTTGCCAAATAATCCAGAATTAATATCTTTCAAAAGGGCTTCAAGTTTAATCCTGAATACACGGGCCACTAAATCCGGGCGATGTTCAGCACGCTGCCATGGCTGTAAATTGGTTGCAATTTCACTCCATTTCGGATTGCAGGTCATCGTTATAAAAAGATCTGGTCTTCCAAATTTAGTTACAATCGCCATGGCATCTTGATACCTCTGCTGCATGTTTCGGGGACTTCCCTCAAAGGAAGATGGTAAAATTACGGTTTTGCCAATGGGGATTCCTTTTTCTACGGATTTTCTCAGCAAATGTTCTTGAAGGAGACAATAATCTTCCACCTTCAAATCCTTCTGGTGTTGTCATATAAAATTTAAACGATTGGCCTCGATCTTAACATAGGCATCCACCAAGTACTGCTGTGTCAGTTTACCTCCATTAAGGACAGGATTGAATTCTGTCCGTACTGACAGCAAATAACAGTAATACTGCAGCTGTGTCACCCTGCGAACATTTTGGCCTTGGTGCATGAGTGATTCATGCCACCCTTGCTCTCCATGAGGGAAAAACAATGGATACAGTAATGCATCCAAATTACTGTGTAAAATACTTATTTGCTGTGTTTTGGGGGCCAACAGATTATTTATGTCTGGTTTTAGATGTATTAAAATGTCTCTATTAAATGGTGGCTCTCCATCAGCGTTTTCAAAGATGACTGCAACTTCATGGACAGTAGGGTTGTTATACCGTCTTGGGTCTTGCTCTCTGTCTTGTTTAATTGCCATGATGATATTAGGCATTTTTGTGCCATGTTCCAATGCTTTCTGTTCTTCCTCTTCCTCCACTTGCCGTAACATTTTGTAAGCTGAAACAAAGGGATTAATACCTTCCAATTGCTCAGCAATAATTCTCATCAAGGCTGGATTACACTTGAGATTTTCTGGAGACTGTAGGCGTTGTTCAGTAGCAGTAGCACTATCCAAAATATAGAGCTGTGCATATGCTGGAACTTGACCTTCAGCGGGGTGGAGAGTTCCAGTTCTATGGTAAATTTGGCCGTGAATCCGGAAACAATAAGGACCGTGTCCAGGTGGTTGAGAAACACTTGCACCCATCGAAGCAAATGCAAAGGAACTATTAATGCTCCTGATATTCTCCATGAGATTTTTACTATATGGGCTGTCTCCTTTCAGTA
>JARQOC010000002.1:617428746-617493840 GCA_033576535.1 Allobates femoralis
CTTTTCTTTTTGGTTTGTCGGACCCCTTTTTCCCCTTGGCCCAGTTGGGTTTGAATCCTCTTTGTTGCTGAAATATTCCCTTAGGCGTAGTCTCCTGAAGTAATCCTACCTATCGCTGCACAGTTCAATTTTATCCAGAGCTTTAATAGGACAAAATGAGAGTCCCCTAGAAAGCACAGAAAGTTCCAACTTGTTGGGTTTGTAATCCAAAAGGTTGATGACACAATTAGATGCTTTCTGACAGGAGGAGTTGTCCCAGTTGTCAGGATGTGTCTTTGTTTTGTTTGTGTTGAGTCCTGAATTGATGCGCAGTCTGTGTAATTTCTTTTTCCTTGTTCAGACGAGTTTTTAATTTAGGGTAATATTGTTGTAGATTATGTTCCATGGCTTCTGTAAGTGTGTTCCTCCATGTTTCCAATTTCCCTGGATGTTACTTTTGATGTTGTAGTAGACATGCAAAGGGGTTCCTTAGTCTCTCAGAGGTCCTGTGGCAAGGGTTTTGTGCCTACTGAGTATTATAGGTATGCAGAAGTGGATTTGTAATCCAGAGTCCTTTGGGAATCAGATTCTCCTTCTTACATTTGTAAAAAATAAAATCCAATTTGCGCCATACTGTGTTTGCAATAATTACCCTCGGTATATTTTTGTATTGCTCACCTTGACCAGTTGTGCCGTCCGCACAACTGGATTAACTTGCAACACTTGCGAGGTCTTTGAAATAATGAATTTCACTCTTCTGGAATGATGTGAAAAATAGCGTCTTCAGCGTTTTCCTCGGTTGTCAAGGATCACGTGACAGCTCAAGAGGATTATCTAAATGACGAAGGCCAGGTCCTGTAGCCCATGTAGTCCTTCTTACATTTGGAAAGGAAGAATATATCACTGTCCAGTTGTGCACGTTTCTTCAGAAGTATCTTTAAATCAATATATCCTCATTTTGATAAGGTAAAGAATATTAATACCGTGTTAGCCAGTAGATAGAAAAAAAAAATTTCAACCTGAGAGTCCTCAGTGGTTGGTACCTTTTAATGGCTAACTGGAAAGATGGTAAACATAACAAGCTTTCGGGACACTGTGGTCCCTTCGTCAGGCTGGTAATGACACAAATTCTGAAGACACATACATATATACATAAACAATAGAAAGGAAAAAAAAAAGGAAAGAAGAGAAAAGAAAAGCGTATGGTTCTACCGGTAGCGAACCATTTTTGCAGCTCTGACCACAACACTGAATCCGATATTGCTTGATTCATTCATCTCCCAGGACACAGTACCTCGAGGTCCGCGCTGCCACTTCAGATAGGAACAAAAGAAGCCAGTACAAGGGAATGTCTGGATCAACGATTCTTCTTTATTATCCAACGCGTTTCAGAGTTATCTCCCAACTCCTTCATCAGGGAGTTCCTATCTGAAGTGGCAGCGCGGACCTCGAGATACTGTGTCCTGGGAGCTGATTATACCACAGGGATCTGTGGAGAGTACGGTCCTGTAGCAGCTACTTGTATCTGAGCGATCATTACCAGTTGTGGGTTTTCACAACTACATCAGGGTGAGCAGCCTCTTTGTATAACCTTTTGTCCTTCTTCAAAGAAGATATCACCCTATGTGCGCATTCTTGAATTTTATAGATTGATTCATTCATGACAGATCACAAAAAAAAATTCAGATTTAACATTTGCAGAATTTATATGTACTGAGTTTCCTAATCACACGGTTAACATAGCTGTGGCTCAGATTCTATGGTACAATGCTGTTGCATTCTGCAATAATTAGGGTTATCAGTTCTGTAAAGCCGCCAACTTGGCAGAAAATGCAGGTATATTTCAGGAACTAAATCAGTGGATAAAAGCAACAAAACTTTGGAAGGGAATGAGCTATTTTACATGCTGGAGTCAGTATAGTAAATTTCAATGTAGTTGCATTTGTGGCACCCACTGGTCAGTGCGCCACTAAGGGGTACTGCAACCAGACCAGCGTGTGTGCTATCCCTGTGGTCAGTGAATGGGGAGGTTGACATGTGGCTTTTACCCTGCATCCACACACACTTAGCTCAGGGGACCAATTGGTTCAACCTGTTACCAAGGTAACTGGTCCCAGGGGGAGGTTATAAGAGTGGTAGTTGAAAGTGGGAAGAGACAGAACGAAAGAGCGAGAGGAAGAGCAGAGTCAAGGAGGACCCTTTAGGGGACGTACAGGGAGGGTACCCGGAAAGAGTGGTGACCCAGACGAGGAAAGGGGAGCCTGAGGGTGTAAGCTGACACCCGGCGTCATACCGTCTACCTACCTGTCTAGGACGATCCCGGTCAATAGAGCGGAGAATTGGCTATGGGAGCGGTACAAGCAAGTTTAACTCTGAGCCGCCAACACCGGTTGGACCCAGGAGACTTCAGCATCTGGGCCGCCTGCAAAGCAAGTACACTAAGAGCCAGCACCCGCATAAAGCCAAGGGGTAGCGGAAATCCGGAAAGGGTTCTTACCCGAGTTCAACACTGCAGGAGAAGTAAAGGAGGCCAGGCCAGGTTTCAAACCAGCCAGTGCTTCAAAGACAGAAAGGACATAGTGTCCTTTTTAGCTTCGCTCTCTCCAAAACCACATAGAGACACCCCATTCATTGGTCACTACTCAGGCCAGCTACCTGAGACTGTGTGACTGTGTACCTGTGAGAAACTGCTTTTACCGAGTGACCAGTAAATACCCGTACAGAGCAAGAAAAGCATCTTGTGTCTTATTACTGTTGACCTACAGAAAAGGTACCACAACAACTAGGACAGCAACCACACAGGGATCAAGACCAACTGGCTAAATAACATCATCCCCAGAGGTCTGAAGCGGCGCTGGTGTCATCATCAGAATCTGCAGGTGGCGTCACGAACAATAAACTTTTATTATTTTCATTTCAACACTTTTCAGCGACCACCAGGGCAAAGAACCAGGCATCAACCACAGGTAACAGAATCCAGCAGCAACGCCCCGGATCCGAGTACTCCAACCCTGGGCGAGTTGCATTGTTACTCAACTTCCAGTAAATTACACTCATTATAACTGTTGCACATCCATATATATAAAACAGGATTTAATCAATAGCATGAAGGGTAGCATGAAGGGTAGGAATAAAATATATTTAGTACATGCTACTTTTCATAGCATCTATCAACATCTATCTTCCCAAAATTAGAAGAAGTTTTTAACTAGCATAAATAAACTTACCTTAAACTGTCAGAAAATGCCTGCACACCATACTTTGACATCGTATATCCACCACCAATTACAGCCAGTCTTCCCACAGCACTAGATACATTAACAATACGTCCTTGGGCTTTTCTTACAAGAGGTAGTAGTTGTATAGTCACATCCACCATGCCAATTAAATTCACATTCAGGATCTTAAGCAAATCTTCCTTTTTTTGCCATTCATTTGGAGCAAGTGCAAAGCCATAGCCTGCATTATTAACCAAGCCCCAGAGCCCTGTAATGTAGGACAAATATTGTTAAACTGATTGACTTGCACATTTTCTTCTCAATAGTAACCCCATCAGACACACATTCCAATCACTTCATAACCGGTGCTATCATTATAAGTAGTGATGAGCGAACATTGCTCGAACATATTCACCAATTTCAAATCCAGGCCGAATTTACCATTGTTAGTTCGGCCCTTGAACACGAACATTTTGGTGACAAGTCGGCAAGTTCGGGTTTTATTTGTCAAGGCTAGATAGATAGGATAGCTGGATCAATCTTACCAGTCTCCCGCTGCTTGCTTCCATGGCCGTTCATTAAGCTTCACGCATACTCGCTGCACTGGCCGGCAATGGCCAATCACAGACACTCACTCTCTGTCAGAGCATCTGTCAATGGCTGTGGTATTCAGACTGCGATCCTAAAAACCTGCCTTCAACATGGTGGAGGAGTGGGTCTTCTTTCTAGAAACTTCACCTTCAACCCAATTCCTCCTCCACCCTCCCTTTTCCTCTCATCTTTTGAAGTGCACTCTGTCCGATTCTACTCTCTTTCCAACCTCCAAGTGGCTATAATTTATCAACCCTAAGGCCCGACCACTGCCTTCATTGACTAATCCTAGCTTCTACACTTTCTGCTGACATTCTCATCATCATCATGAGTGACTTCAACATCCCCATTGGCACCCACCAGCAGCCTCCAAACTCCTGTCACTTGCTTCATCCTTTAGCCTCATTCAATGGTCCTCCACAGCCACCCACACAGACTAACATACACTAGAACTCATCTTCACCCTTTTCTGCTCCCTAACTAACCCCACAACTTCCCCTCTCTGACCATCATCTGCTCACTTTTTCATTCTTCCTCACCTGCCACCCATGTCCACCAACTCACACACCTCGCAGAAACCTCACACACCTGGATGCTCACACACTCTCCAACACTACTTTACCACTATTATCCATATCCTCACTCCATGACACAGACAAAGCCAATGCTTTCGACAATTCCAAACTCACATCAGCTATTGATGCAGTCGCCCCTCTTGTTCATGACAGAAAGTGACAAATTAACAAGAACCATGCCACACCAACATCACTAAAAAGCTTTGGCGAGTGTCTAGGGTTGCTGAGCGGTGTGGAAGAAAAACACATTCACAAGAAGACTTCACAGCATTCAAACAAACAACTCTCACATTCAAGTCAGCACTCACCTCCACTAAAAAGGCTTACGTCATAACCCAAATATCCTCTTTGTCTCACAACCCCAGGCAGCTATTTAACACGTTTAAATCCCTCCTCTGCCCACCACTGCCCGCTCCGACCTTTAGAAAATATTCAGAAGAAAATGCAATACACTTCAACAACAAGATCGACCAGATCAGACAAATCTTTAGCTGCTCAACCATCACAACCCCTATGTATGCCAGACTACTCCTCTTCCCCACTAATCCTCCTCTCCTCCATCACTGAAGGAGAACTTGCACACCTCCTCTTCAAATTGCACATCACCACTTATGCAGTGGACATCATCCCATCTTCTCACCAACACAATCATTCAATCCCTAAGCCACCTCTTCAATTTATTGATTCCTGGTACTTTTCCCGGCTCTTGCCAATGCCATGGTGTGGTAGCATCAGGGTGATAGAATGTGTTAATGACAGCTTTGTATTGACAACTTGTCATTAAGCCATGGTAAATGTCAAGTGTCTTCTGATACCCATACATTACCAATCCAGTAAGTGAATAGTTAATAACACACACACACACACACACAGAAAATTCCTTTGTTAGAAATAAAACACACTGACAACCCTCATTTACCCATTTATTAAAAGTCCCAGCAACATACTCTCAGACAATAATCCACCACGAGGTCCTATGTTGCAATCTCAGCTCTGCTGCATGGGAGGCCACACTGAAGAAGAAGCATCCTTTCATCGCAACCTCCAAGCGCAGAATGACAGAACCAAGAGCTGCGGCTGTTTGAGCTGTGAAATCGGGTAAAATTGTAACTGCTAATCATGGAATATAGGGTGAAGCCCTCTGCATTTTTTTTGCCAGCCAAAGTAAAGCTAGGCAGCTGAGGGTGGCTGCCCGCTGCTGTCTGCTTTATCTGTGCTAGAATGAAAAATACAGTGAAGGCCTTCTTCTTTCCATTATTTATTTTTTTAATACACTATGATGGCAGGTTGGTTGCCACACTATTGTATATGGCAATCAAGTACAGACACTGGTACAGTTTTCTCAGTCTGAGTACCACAGCCAATCACAAATGCTCTCACAGAGAGTAAGGGCCCCTTTACACACGGCTACATTTGTAGCTTGTCACCAGGTAACTTACTGGTTGCAGTGAAATCATGGAGACATGATTCCATTTGTACACAGCAACAAGATAGAACCATGTATCCATGATTTCACTGCAACCAGTAAGTTACCTGGTGACAAGCTACAAATGTAGCCGTGTGTAAAGGTACCCTAAGAGTTCATGATTGGCCATTGTTGGTCAGTGCAATGAATATGCATGAAGGTTAATGAGTGGCCCCTCAAAGCAAACAGCAGGCGACTGGTGAGCTCAGTTGCTCTGTCTGTATATGAGCAGTTTGCCAGATTTAGGACACCATTGAAAGTGTTTGCTATGTATTTCATGTTGCCTACAATTGATTTTAATAGGATTCGGGGGCAAGGGATGGTTGATGAACAGTTCGTCGAACAATTCAGCAAACACCTTGATGTTCAATGATCTGAACCAAACCCAAGCACCAAATGTTCGCTCATCTCTAATTATAACTGGTGTTTATGTATTTTTTCCCAGTGCAACGTCTATCTTGCTACCAGAAGAAAATAGTCTGTCTACTCCCCATCATCTTAATAGTGAGAATCATTGTTTGGAGTCTCTATCTTTGGTGACTACACGTTTCACCACACCTTTTCCTATCACAGAGTGGGAAAATAAGGATGGAAACACACTTTCCTACTTACATGCAAGTCTCTCGGACTAGACTCAGATGAGTGACCCTGAACAGGATCTCTTTACACTTGAAAAATAATTCTGAAACGTTCTAGTTTAGCAGATCTGCCCCATTGTGGGTCATATTGTCGGCCTCATACACTTGCAATACAAGACAAAACACATGGACAAGCGTGGTGCAGTTTTTGAAAGAAAGCAGGCATTTTATACCAGAAAATTCTTATTATTTAAAAAGATATGTTTTGTGAGTACATTTTTACAAAGTACTTTTAAAGTATTTTTACATTTTTTTTACCGCTTGGTTTTTGGCTACATAGAAGATTTACAGTACCGTAAGTGCTGAGGGACAAGTCTTGTCATCCCATGCACCAACCTGATTGTGTTTATAGAGTGTCCAGGTCACTAGTGGTGGCTGACAACTGGGGTTTACTAACAAGATATGTGGCTTTTAACCTTTTGTCAGCTATCAGTGACATCATTATGACCTTGGTAAATATTTCAGTTAGATAAAATCGTTCAAGTGGTAAACAGAAGTAATTATACCTGTCAACTTTTAGAAAGACAGGAAAAGTTAGTCTGACGAGTATGTGTACACCAATTAGCTGCTCTATTGTATTACTATGGAAAGCGACTACTCAGAGGATTGTCCCAGACTAGTAAAACATGATTTTTTGTTGCAGCCATCTCACTTCTAACAACAAATCAGGTAGAATTCTGCATTCTAAGTAGCTATTGGACTGCAAAAGGCCCTAATAATGGTCTTAGGGACTTACGAGAGACACACATCGCATCAATGGCACAGCTGCTCCTCTCCGGAAAGGAGCATGCAACTACATGTATTTCTATGCAACTGCACACTCCTGTCTATAGAGCAGTTGGCTGTGTTGGGTGGGGCAATGTGAGACTAGAGCGTGGCTCTCATATATCTATCGCAAGTGGGACCCCAGCCTTACACTGGAGTTCACTCCTGTCTGTGTCCACCAGTGAGTATATGAACAGGTGGAGGTATTTTTTATTTTTTTTGTAGAATATCATAAAGTACAGTACACTACTGACAGTATTCGATAATGTGCATAAGGAAACAAATAATTACCTGTACTTCCAACTGTAGCTGCCACCCTTTCGGCAGCAGAGCTCACACTTTTGCTGTCGGTAACATCCAGTATTATTGTTTGCAGTCTACTGGAGGTCTCTTTCTTTAGGTTTTCGGCCCCTTGATTGGTCAGACAAGCAGCCAGAACCTTCATTCCACGTTTATCTAACTGCTTTGCCAGAAGGTTTCCAAATCCCGAGTCACATCCAGTGATAAAGACATATTTGTCAGTGAGATTTTTCAGCTTCAGACTTTGTCTGTACCATCTGTAGAAGAAGATCAAGCCAAATACCACTAATAGAATGAGCCACATGATGGAAGATGAAAATGTATCCTGTAATGTAATTGGATAATTTAAGCTAAATTTGTTGCATTGACAGGCAAGTCATGCTAATAAAACGTACTTAAAACTGCAGGTTAAAAAAAATGTGTCTGGACATGAAATGATAGCATTTGGCCACATTATTGAGCTGTTCATAAAGTTTAATGTATCTGAATATATGTAGATATTCCATACTTGTTAGGAGAACTCCCAGAAGACTTCTGAAAAGAAAAAAAAACAGTATACGGTACTCTACAAACTCCTGGAATTATTCCGGGTAGTGTTTAGAATTATGATCCGTGAACTATATAAATAGAAAAGTCTGGTTTGGCGTCTGTATATGGAGGGGGGTTACCTAATTTGTTAGGCTGGAATCACACTGTCCTTGTGATATATGACTAGTTCGGATGTGTCACGGATGAGTAACTTGGAATGACTCTCCCCTCTCTGGACAGGAGCATCAGCTGCTTGTTTTTCTAAGCAGCTCCACACTCCAGTCCTGACAGGGGAGAGCCATTCCAAGTTACTCATCCGTGACATGTCCAACATAAGGTACCGTTAGATGGTATGAGATTGTGAACGATATCGCTTAAACATTGTGTGTGACTCTGAGATATGGTTACTATAAATCATTGGGTCGTTGATTGCAGATCTGAGACCATGTTCTCAAATCAGATGATCCTTGATCAGCCAACCTGCTGCATAGTTCTGTGTGACACCGCGAAAACGATGTCGTTCACGACTTCACCCATTCACATCAGTGAACAAATACCGTTCGCTGGGTTGTGCGAACTATACCTGCTTGCTGGATGGTTGGGGCTTCGTGCACGATATCTAGACGTGTGACATCTCACCAACGATGTCAAAACGATGTCCTAACGACCGCACCCTCGAGATTGTTAGTGATATCGTTTCAACATTGTTGTGTGTAATGGTACCTTTAATCGTATATCACACTGACAGTGGGATTCCAGCCTTAAGGGAAATTTACTCTTGGGTCTCCATCTCTTTTCTGCATTTATTTAGGGATGCAGTGGAGTTAGAATATGTCACATCACATACAACATAACATTAGGCAACATGCTATAAAAAAAGTGTGAGGTCAGATTTTCAGCTGAAAAAGAGAGTAAGGCTACGTTCACACGCTGCGTATTTGCAGACTTTTCCTGCATTTATGCAGGGCTTTTTTACGCGTGCGTAAATTAAGTGAAATGCAATTATGGAAACGCAGTCCAGCAAAACTTATGGGTTTTGCTGCAATGCATTCAGATGTTGCGCTTTTGCAAAGTTTTTTTACGCACGTGTTCTCACTGCAAAAGCGCGTGCGTAAAAAGAATAGACATGTCAATTCTTTTTTGTGGTTTTCTGCATGTTTTTCCCATTGGCCATGTTCACACACAATTTGCGTTTTTTTTAGCACTCCTAAAAGCACTTGCGTTTTTTTTAGCACTCCTAAAAGCACTTGCGCTTTTTTAAGAGTGCCAAAAAATGTGTCTTGTGTGTGTGAAAGCTTTCAAAACGTTGCAATTAGTCATTTTTTCACCAAACACCCAAATAACAAAAAAACGCATGGCATGAAAATTTGTGTTTTTGCTGAAGGAATTTGGGCTATAGGAAAAAAACGCAAGTGACCCCGAAAAAACGCATGCACACTCACATGTACCCTGCGTTAACGCACCTGCGTTTTTTTCCACACACCAAAAAACGCAGAGATGGGAAAAAAAACGCATGTGTGTGAACATGGCCATTGCCCACATGTTAAAATGGGCTTGGGAAAAGCATGCAGACAAAAAGCATATAAAAGTGCACTATGTGAATGCAGTTGTGCTTTTTGCCACATGCGCGTGTAAAAAAGCGCAACTGCATTAAAAGGCAAAAAAGTGCAATGTGTGAAAGTAGCCAAAACCGCACAAAATAAAACTGATCAAAGTGCACAATGTGAACATAGTCTAAGTCGCTGTGCATTTTGCGTAGTGAAAATATCACCATATCTTGGGAACTTAACCTCAAACTGTTTTATCAAATGTAGAACATGTCAATCCTTTCAGCATTTTTTAATTGAAAATGAATACGGGAAAAAAATACAAGTAAAATGCATCAAAACATTCATATTTTATGCTGCAAATACTAAACTGCTCATTCCCAAATTTAAGGTCCGCTGAAAGCTATAATGTGAAAAATACCTAAACATATTGTACAAAATGAAGCATGATTTAAAACTAACCTTTGGAAACATTGAATATGTGTTAATTTAATTAAACACATCTAAGCATTGTGTTTTAGTACGACTATTTTGAGAAAAATGTTTTATTCCAAAGGTCATAATTTTAGCCTCAGTTTGAACATATAGCAATAAACTTACCGCTCTGTTCTATGTGCTTTTTTGGAATAATATCCAACACTGTTGGAAGATGAAGTCTTCTGGTTTTGAACCCCAACAAATGCTTTCGATTTTATCAGTTCTTACCAGTTCTACAGACCCTGTACGAACAATGAAAGGCATTTTTATCAATCAAATGTATGCTTTGGAGGACGACGTATAAGGACAAGAACTAAGTGAAACAAAGCAAAGTCCAGCACCACAGAAAGATGTTATTTGTATGATAAAATTCCTTTATTCTTCCAATAAAAGATACACAATCACTGGCATATACTTTTCAATTGATACAAAAAGGAATTCTATCGTGCAGGTAATGATCCCTATGCCTGCTGCACTTTTTCTTCCTTCTTTCACAAGTCCTGTCCAGCGTATGAAGCTTTAAAGTGGTGATCCTCCCCTGCCCGCCCATCAGTTATACAATCAATTGTTGGTTGTCCCCAAAGGGCTGAGTCAGGAAGTGTTAGGGCTGTGGGTGTAAAGGCCGCTTCACACGCAAGGATATCATTAAGGATATCGTTGAAACGTTACGGATTTGTGAACGTTCCAACGATATCGTTAGTGCGTCCTTGCGTGTAAATGAACGATGATGGTTAAAAAAATCGTTGGAACGTTCATCACAAAAATGAGATCCTGACATCAAATCTATCGTTCGTCATCCAATTAACGTCCTGTGAAGAAGCCAAATCGTTCAGTGTGACACCTTTGTGAACGATCTCGTTCAAAATTCTCCTATTCCTGCCGCTTTGGAAAATCGTTCAATGGATCTTCTCAAAATCGCTGGCACGTTGCCAAATGCAAGATCGTTAACAATATCCTTGCGTGTGGCAATGCACCAACGATGTCGGAAGAATCGCAGTCACGTCACATAAGGAACGATATCGTTCACCTATATCCTTGTGTGTGAAGCGGCCTTAAGGCTGGCTTCACATCACGATTTTTGCACATCCGTGGTGATCTTTGAATTTCAAGGATTACACTGACAGGCTCAGATCTGTACCAACAGATGCCACTGATGCCCACGGATCCATGTTTTTCATCCGCCATCAGTAGCAGAGATAGGGCTGTACTTTGCTTCTGAGTATGCGCAGTACAGCAAATCAGATCTGTTTTATGGATCCGATTTTTGACGGATCCAAGATACATAGACTCCTATGTTATGTAACATGGAACTCAACAGATCCATTATGGATCCGTGGTGTCTGATTTGAGTCACAGAGACCAAAATCGTAGCAGACTACGATTTTGGCTCCGTGACTAAATCGTACAGCAATGGATGGTGCTAAAATCAGATGCCAATAGGGACACATCCGATTCGTTGCCCATAGGGATACACGGTAGGCAAAATCAGATCTGTGTGTATCTGTTTGGACACGGATACACATGGATGCAGCAAAATCGTGATGTGAAGCCAGCCTAACTCATATACATTCTTTACACCAATAAAAATAAATAGGACAGTATGATATCTAAATAATAAAAAAAACTCTACAGTTATGGATGTTTTTTCTATTTTTTTTCCAGTAAAAGCCTGCAGTGGATTAAAAGAAGAAATCAAATCTAGAGGCATTCGTTATTCTTCAACCTGTTGTATCTACCTCTGAATATAGTTTAGAAAAACTATAGAGGCATGTTTAAAAAAAAATAAACACTATCAACACTTAAAAAAGAGGGGTTTTTATGCATTAGGAGCAAACCAATTGATGTTTACGTTCACCAGGTACAGCCAGACTTTGAAAAAAAGTTTGGTTCAGGACCCAGATTTGACCTGAACTTGATCCTAGACATCAAACCCCATACAAGTCAATGGGGACCCGAACATCTGTGCTGTAAAATGGCTATAAAATGGTCACAGTAATGGCTGGGGGATGCTAAAGGAAGCAAAATCAGGGTAACAGCATTCCAATAGCCCTGCAAACAAATGTGGATAGGGAAATGACTAGTCATGAGTGAACATACTCATCACTATTTGATGCTTGGGTATTCGAGATGTTCGATACTTGGTATTTTGGTCCTTGCCTCCCAAGATTTGAATGACCCGCCAAGCATTTTTGGCACCTGATTTTTAACTACTAAACATGCTAAGAATGCTTGCCAATCACAGTAATTCCACAACCATCTTTGTTGTGGCATTACTATGATTGGCTGGCCGCCCAGTGTCTTGGGGTCTATATAAGCCCTTTCAACTCCATCTTGTGTACATTCTATCTGGAAACAGCATAGCAGTAGCTTAGTGTGAGTGTAGCAACAGCATCTGGAATGTGTAGGGAAAGGTAAAGTGTTAGGGTGCGCTCACACGCTGCATATTTGCTACGTATTTTTACGCAAGCGCTCTTGCAGTTTTGGAAGCCAAAATCAGGAATGGCTGATTAAAACCAGCAGTGGGTGATTAAATACAGAAGTGGAGCAATTGTTTCTTTAAGGCTAAAGGCACACTGGGCGAGGGCCTAGCACGAGTGCAATGCAAGGGACACTCGCATTGCACTCGGACCAATGTTGCCCTATCAGGCAGGGCACACTGGTGCAAGTCCTCCGCACCTAACTCGCATTGCGAGTCAGAAGCAAGTGCATGAGCGCAATGCAAGTCTATGGGGGCGAGAAAATCTCGCCCCCATACAGCACACGGTGCGATATTCGCACTAGTGTGCTGCGCAAATTGCTTCAAACTTGCCGGCTGTCAAAAGCCGGCGAGTTTGAATTTCCCACCATGCGCATACAGTAATAATCATCCTGCCCCGCTGTGACAGCGGTGCAAGATGATTATTATAATGTGTTTTAACACTCATGTGAGCATGTGTCCTGAGACTGTCCAAGCTCCTGGACACATGCTGAGGTCATAAATGGCCAAATGTGTGTTTTATGCCTATACATCTGCAAAGCCGGTAATTGTTGGCTTTACAGCTTCATTTCTAAAGGGCTGCGGCTCCTTTTAGTGAACAGCGTTAATGTACAGTGTCCAAGGTCCTGAACAGCTAAGTAATCAGCACAGGCAAACTACTGTACTGATTACTTAGCTGTTCAGGACCCGGGACAGCGTACATTAACGCTGTTCACTGACAGGAGCAGCAAGAGTTTAGAAATGAAACTGTAAAGCCGACAATTACCGACTTTGCAGATTTATAGGCATAAAACACACATTTGGCCATTTATGACTTCAGCATGTGTCCAGGAGCTTGGAAAGTCTCAGGACACATGCTGACATGAGTTTTAAAGTACATTATAATAATCATCTTGCACCGCTGTCACAGCGGGGTAGGATGATTATTACTGTATGCGGATGGTGGGAAATTCAAGTTTGAATTCTCTGAAAAATGCTGCCCGTGGTCCTTCAGGACCGAGGACAGCATCACAAACTCACGCACCCCACACGCACTCACTCGCAGCACACTCACATCAATACATGTAGGCACACTCACCACACTCGCACCACACACACCTACAAACACGCATTACACTAGCATCACTGTCATGCATCAAACACGCTCTGTGTTTGATGCACAACAGTGTGCCTTCAGCCTTAGACTTTTCTTCTGATTATTAAACTCCTGGTTTTGGCTACAAAAACTGCAACAGCACTCGCCTAAAAATACGCAGCAAATATTCAGCGTGTGAACGCACGCTTACTGTGATATAGAATTATTAAATAGGTCTTTTAACAGCTGCATTGAGTCAGTTTTCTTATAGGTGTGGAGAGTGTAGGGGTAGTTTTTGGAGCAGGGAGAGAGAAAAGCAGGGTGGTGATCCATGTCTTGCCTTTCTTAGAAATACGTGCATTTAGCTTGCTTGAGACAATAAATTGTTTGCTTGTTCAGCGATGACTTATCCCATAGCGCCATCTGTTGACAATGTTCCCATATTACATTATGTTTACTGCATAGTCTAATTTTGGTCCCTCCATGCCTATGTAATCCCATGAGGCCGTGCTCTAGACTCTGCCCCTTCTCCTCCAGAAGCCATTACAGCCTCATACAAGCTGACATCCTGGTGTGCTGACCCGTCTCTCCCTAGATTTCAGCTCATCTGCATGTTTCCCTCAGCATAGCACAGTCGGTGAGTTTAATATGCTGCTGCCCACCTATATGTAACAATGTAATGTGTTGCACTTCATATATACTTATGTTGTACTGAGAATTTCTATCTGTTTTTTCACTTAACCCATTATTAAAAGTTGAAAAGGGCCCCCAGCGTCCATGTCAATGCATTGATGGAAAAGAGTTTACCTGTCTGTCAACTCGTTCTTCAGGAGTACAGAGCGAGGGTGCCAGAACAATCCAGTACCTGCAGATTAAGCCATCAGCTCTTTTTGGAGCTAAAACTTCCCCACACATCGCTTGCATACACGAAATTTTAAAACACTAGCTCTGTCAATGTACGCCAAATACAGCTGATATACGCAGCCATGAATTGGTTGCAGAAATTTAAGTGGTTCTCTATTGCCATCTAAAAAATATCAGGTAGGTAAAACATATTTCTGGCACTGATTCATCCAGAGGCTGCAGCGATGGAACAAGAATCCTTTCGCTGCAGTCTCTGCGATCCCACTGCTGGGAGGAGCGGTGACATCACTCACTGAGTCAGAGGCAACCACGCGGCAGTGAACTTAGGTGACCCCACTGATTGTTGGACTGTTGGGTCGCCATGTCCCACAATCCAGCAGCAGGGTCACCCGTGTTCACTGCCACAGCTGACTGTGATGTCACTGCTCCTCACAGCTGTCTGTGTGATCACAGAGACTGCAGCAAGAGGATGCTTGTTCCATCGCTGCAGCCTCTCGATTTTACAATCGATATTATGATTCAATGGACTATCATTGTGGATTAGCATCGTATGGAATGTGTGGGGTTAATAAATAGTAAAATGAGGGTTGTCTGTGTAACTTATTTCAAATAAGCAAATTGTCACTACAGTGAGGAAGTGGAAAACTCTGCAGTTTGGGTTTCTGATCTGGCACAAATCCTAAGTCATATTAAAAGGCTTGTTAAAGAGTCGATTATGACTTTAAAGGGAACCAACCACCTCAGATGACGACTATAAGCTGTTAATACATGTCCCTGCACCCTACCTACACCATTCCACCTATGTTTTTCTTCAGAATATTGATAAATGTAAACCGAAAGAAACACTTTATAAAATTACATGCCTGTGTACTTCTGGGCGTCTCCTTCTGGGTCAGTTACTAGAGGGCTGTGTCTCCAGCAGCATGACTGGCTTCTCTAGCCCTCCCTCTTACTTTGCAGGACGTCACATGAAGGGACGGGAGCTGCCTTAGGTGCCCGCCCACTGATAGATAACATCACGACCTCTCACTTTCTAAGAGCCTGGCCGCGTCATGAAAGGGGCGGGGCTAAATAGCGTCATTGAAAGGGGCGGGGCTCGCCGCGATTTAGCATCAGTAACAATGTCCACTTTGTTGACCCAGTGCATCGTTCAATTGTCCCTGGACAAAATGTCACAATGCCACTGGCCCAAACACTAAATGTCCACAGTGTCAGATTGCCAGTCCTGATAATGTAATTTCGGCTTGTGGAAACAGTCTTTCCACAACCTCTTGGCTGTGGCTGCCCCATGGTACTTGGTTTCCACCCACTACTATTTTTCCTGGTGTGCCGTACCCACATTACATAAGCACGTGTCGCACAATATTATCCGTGCTCTCACCAATGTAGTAACCTGGAAGCTCCACCTAACCTCAGACATATGGACAAGTTCTTGTGGTCAGGGAAGCTATATTTCCCTGATGGCGGCACATTGGGTGAACCTGGTGGAGGCATGTACAGAGTCAGAGCCTGGGACATCACACATCCTACCTATGCTAAAAATGGCAGACCGAATTTCCATCAGGGTTTCCCTCACCTCATATGCCAGTTCCTTTCTACCCTCCTTCTCCTCCTGCTCCTAATCCTCAGGTGAATTACCCTCCCCACCATTCCCAAACTGAGAGCTTGGAAGTACTGACTCGGTAGGTAGCAACACACTCTGTTGAAGCTCATCTGTTTAGGTGATAAACCACACACTGCAACAGAGCTGTTGGAAGGTAATAAAGACCAGACCAATAAATGGCTCTCCCCACTGAACCTCCAACCAGGTCTTGTCATGTGTAATAATGGGCATAACCTGCTGCTGTCTTTGAAGTTCGACAAGCTGGTACACGTTCTATGCATGGCCCATGTGCTAAACTTAGCTATGCTGCATTTTCTGAAAACATATCCTGACTTGACGGAGCTACTTCTCAAGGTACGCTGCATCTGCACCCATTTCATTCAAATGCTGCTGCTTCCAGTCTGATTTGTGACCTGCCCACACACTGAAACTCAACATTCCGTAAGTTGGCAAGGTTTACTGAGCAGCAGAGGTCATAAGGTTAAGGCAGCACGGTGGCTCAAGTGGTTAGCACTGTAGCCTTTGCAACACTGAGGTCTTGAAGTCCTGGGTTCAATTCCCACCAAGGACACTAAGGACAACATCTGCAAGGAGTTTGTATGTTCTCCCCGTGTTTGCGTGGGTTTCCTCCGGGCACTCCGGTTTCCTCCCACATTGCAAAGACATACTGATAGGATGTTTAGATTGTGAGCTCCAAGAGAGACAGCATTACTCATGTATGTAAAGTGCTATGGAATTAATAGTGCTATATAAATGAATAAATTATTATTATTATTATTATTATTATTATAAGGTGAATTCCAGCTCCAACATACCCCTCAGTCTAACACCCAGCCTCCACACATATCAACTGCCAAGTGGAAGTGGATCTCTGACATTTGTGAGGTTCGGCAAAACTTTGAGGACTTCACCAAGATGGTGGGCAGTGATGACGCTATTATCAGCATAAGCATCCCACTGCTCTGTCTATTGAAACGTTCACTGCACGATCTGAAAGAGGAAGCTTTCAATGCGAAGCAGGTGGCTATGGAGCAAAATTTTACAAGAGATAATACTTCCCAGCCCAGCCTCATTCAATATTGTCAGCCCACATTTGGTGATAATGCGGAAGAGGAGGAGCAACAGGAGTTGTTTAATTGCACTACAGAGGGGACTGACAACACCAGATTTTTGTCTGTCCAGCGCGAATGGCCTGAAGAGGATGAGGAAGTGGTGGTGGAGGAGAAGGAGGAGAGATGGCAGGAAGAGGAGAGGATGGCTAATGTTCATCCTGATGGAGTCACTGAACGTTTGCCTCTTTATAGTCTGCAAGACATGGCACAGTTCAATTGTGACTGCACTTCCCAAGACATTCGCATGTTACACATTTTGGCCACCACCAAATACTGGCTGTGCATCTTTCTGCGTCAATAAAGGGTTTTACAATGTAAGCATACTAGAGGGATGTTGTTGACTAGTTGCTCAAAATATTACTCTTAGACAACACAGATCCATGGTATTATGTTGAAGGAAAAGGGATTTATGACCGCCCTCCCACTTCAAATAATCCACGAATCTATTAAGGTTAGAACTCATGCGGTGGTTTTATTTCTACATTTTTTACAAGGTATAAACCTCTTCCTCAGGATAACTACACATTAGGATGTACCATTAGGATAACCTAATGGTCATAAGTCCCTTTTCCTTCACCATAATTCCCTGGATCAAAAACAAGAGGGAGGACTGCTGCAGACCATGGAAAGCTTGACATCTTAAGTTGTCACAGGTGAAAAAGGTAGTTGTGATGTCTCACAACCTAAATAGGTGAGCGGATTCACTATTATCTCCTTTTTTCTTGTTTGACAGATATACACTCTTGTGCGCCCCTTTTGTTTCAATGTTTTATCCCCTAGATAACACTTGCAGAGATACCACCTCTTTGCACCCACAAGAATTACAGGAGGGGGACATGCACACCAGTTGCAACACAGGCGGGGCAGAATGTCCAAACTCTGGGCCATTTTCATGAAACTGTCACAGCAGCAAAGTCTATCTGTGGGTGGACATCTGACAAGGAGGGAAAAGTTGACCAAGACAGTGACAGAGTACTTAAGTGGCCATACCAGCATCCTTCTTGATTCTTCAGTGCTTCATTGGGTGTCCCAGCTTCACATTTGGCTGATTTCTCCTTGTACACCTTGAAGGTGCTGGCCTGCCCTGCCGCTAGTGTGTTGTCTGAGCGAGGTGTTATTTCCACTAGGGCAATCATAACAAATAGGCGCGCAAATCTGTCATTGGAAAACAGACAGCAGACAGGCTTACTCTGATAAAATTAAGCAAGGGCTGATGTTCTGTCCTTGCTACAACGGCCATGGGCATATGAATGTAGACAGTCAGCTAAACTGCTATATGCTGATTCCAATAAGGAGACTGTTGCTGAAGTCTGTGTACTTTATTGAATGTAGTAATATGATTCGATGAAACTGGGGACAATTAGGATACAGTGCATGTATGATACAGCAAAACAAAATATATATCACAAAGTAGCTATACAATATGCATACAACATCTAGTAAGCTTGAGTCTAAACTAGAATTAAACTGATTTAAGGTAACATTTAGAGCAACTGATGGCTATGGACAACATAAATTCCTTACCAGCAGTGCTATCACAAAAGGAATAAAATGGAGACTGTCTTCCTATATGCAAGTATGAAGAAATGGAGGCTAAATTACCCATAATATATTGTAGAGGGGAGGAGAAACAGACGCATAAAAGAATAGTAAGATGATGCTGATAAAAAGTTCAGCCACTAGAGGAAGCTAATGTGCTATAAAATAACCTAGTGAAGAAAACAGATATTACTGCAGATCACAGGGGGTGATGTCATGCTTGGAAGCAAGAACGGGTCCCCTAATCAGGTAAAACCAGCATCCAACACTTTTCCTGACTCCAGACCAGAAGGGGGAGCTCTGTATCCGGATTCAGGGGAGCTTCCCTATAAATTATGGCCTGGGGGAGGGGTTAGGCAGAAAGTCAGAGAACAGGAAGAAGACAGATGTCCTGGGGACCGGAGCTGGTTGGAGCTTGTTCCAGGTCAGATGAAGGCTAGTGAACCAGAGGTGTCAAGGAGAACCTGGGGAGTGTAGCTGTGACCGGGCTTGCCCCAGAGGAAAGCGCTAGAAACTGGACGCCGGAGTCCATGGTTGTTTGGGTACTGAAGTCCCAGCAGCCAAATCTGGAGGGCAGAGGATTGCAAGTCCCCTAGTCCTACTCAACACCGGACGGCAAAGCAGCATACCAGAGCCCAGAGCCACCACGAAGGAGCAACAACTGGAACAGGTTCGAGCTGCCTGCCATATGGCTAAAGGATGAGACATGCAGGAGGAAGGCTGCAGCATAGCTTTAGGCAGCGAGAGCCAAATAACACAGCACAGAAAGAAGGCCTCAAAACCCACCTGGCTAGGTGGATCCCCAATTGCTTCCTGGCTGCCCGGATCTCCATTACTATATGTTACAAATGCCCCAGTCTGCACCATCGACCATCAAGTAAAGGTAAAGGAAACTTCAGTTCTTGTGTCCTCCAGTCATTTCTCGCACCTTCAGTCCTGCACCCCACCAATTCCTATTTTTTACATAAACAGTGTCAACTGCCCTCGGGCGTTCTGCTCTACCCGTAGAGAGCAGAACTCTAGCTGCATCACCAATGGCTGCAGAGGATCTGCATAGCTACAGACAACAGGGACCCAAAAGAAGAGTGCAGCAGGAAGGCTCCAATCCCACCTGGTGAGGTGAATCCCTGAATGCTTCCAGGCTGGCTGGACTCCATCTACAAACTGTAACCAGTATCCTGGATTGCATTATCATCTGCCAAGTAAAAGGTGAAGGAAACTACAACCCCTGTGTCCTCTGGTTATTTCCTGCGCCCTCTGTCCTGCACCCCAACGACCATCACCACCTCAATAGACTGCTTCATCTATCCATAGGGCCTTGCTCCACCTGTGGGGAGCGATACCATCCTGGCTGCATCACCATCTGCCCCAGTGGTCCTAATCTGCAACGTCGGCCATCCCTGGTCAAATACCACAGGTGGCGTCACAAAAATCCCCGGTAAATATCCCCTTTATTGGACGCTCAGGGTCACAGAGCCGGGTCACTGCCACCGTGATCCCCCAAAGAAGTGAACGGCCTGGTCCCGAGTAACCCACGGCCCTGGTGGGGATCACACATATTTTACCTACAGATTTTCTGTTTCTAATGCAAGCCTATGGGGAAAATATACACTAAAAATCAGTCTACTCGTAGGAGAAATGGACATGTTGTATATAAATCCTATCCACTTTACTGAAACTTTTAGGTTACATTCAGACACAGTGTTTTTGATTTGTTTTGCACTTGCAGTTTTTGCACCAAAAACAGATCCTCTTTTTGCACAAGAGCATCACAAACGCATCATCAGTTTGTGCTACTTTTTTGCTCCATTTCCGATGGACACAGAAAGAGAGAGACAGAAAAACAGGGACACAAAAAGAAATACACACATTTTCTCACCCTCCCCGTGATCCCATGGTGAGTCCCGGTGATGTCCTCCTCTCGGGCAGTGCAGCAGGAACTGTGTGTAAGTTGATCACTGCTTCCAGGACCTTGCACTGTACCATGTGAATCAGTCACATGGTGAGTCACATGATCAGGTCCTAGTAGCACCAAACAACTCACAGGTCCTGCCAGCTCTTAGAATGAAGACCTCACTGAGACTCACCATGGGATCGCAAGGGAGGGTAAGTAATTGGATGCTAGTGGTGCAGAATGTGCACCAGAAAAAGCCGCACAAAATGACATTGTAGCGACCGGTGGTAAGGCCGCTGGTGTGTGTGTATGATCTTTCTCAACAGAATCCCCATACTCAGGTTTAACCGGTAATAACGTTTCTTTACTGTCAAACATGTTTATATCACAGTCAACCGAACTATATGCGTACTTGTATATATTAGAGTCTCTGGATCTTCACTTCTTCCGCAGCAAGAAAAGAAAAAAACACAACAATGAAGGTATCTTTCCCTAACTTTCCCTAAAATCACGTACCAGTCTATCACAGAAGAAGATGTCGCTCCCACGGAGCAGGCCTGGGGATCTCACGATGACGGGTCCCGGTGCAGCGCTGAAGGGGGAAACTCCTCAGTCTTCTTCTTTGCTCTTCTTCCACAGGTAACGTAATTTTTCTTTGTTAGTCTCTCCCAGTCTCAGGGCACACCGAGCAGCAGAAGGGAGCCCACAGTAGCACAAAAGTCTCTCTCAGTCTCGGGGGCACCCCGAGCAGCAGGAGGGAGATCACGGCAGTACAAATGGCTCCCTTATGTCGGTCACGGCCCCTGCACATGCACTCCGGTGCTCGGCGGGCAAGGTTTTGCAGAGCGGCCAGAGTCACAGCACCAAAGTCCAGTGGCCCAGGATCAGTCACGGGGCTTCTGCGGGTGATTTTTCCGGCAAGGTGTAGCAAAGTAGTCCACTTTCAACAGACATCCACACGTAGGTCTTCCCTGGCTCAGCTCTGGATCTGCACTGACTTCCCGCTCTTTCCCTTCCTGGGTAAACACTTTTGCTGAAAAGGGAATTTCCCACTTCCCTGCGTTTGTTTCAGCACTTGTCCACAAGGGGGCAGTAGCGGACTGTGTACAGTTCATTTCCATATCCATTTCTATGATACAGTCTGAATTGCTCACCTCATTACATACCCCCCCACTTAAAGGTTGACAGTCCCTGTCAACAACCATCGGCTCCAAGGCAGTGATGGCTATTGATATCACAGGGATTGATCTCCGGCGGAGTAGGGACCTCTGTTGGGGAAACTGTCATCCCCCCGCTCACCTTCGCTCCCTTGTTCAGGGCTCACAATATCTCCAATAAACTCAGTCACGTTTTCTACCCGGGGAGAGTAGGATCGCCGGCGGTAGCGGCGCCGGTTGGGGGCAAATCTGCTTCCTTTAACGGGAACACCCCCAGGACCGGTGACGTCGGCGGTCTCTGTACCCTTCTCTCCCTTCACAACATCAAACTGTACCATCTCCCCATCACCAACGCTGCGGAGGCACTTACGAGGATTGTTACGCTTTATGGCAGTCTGATGTACAAACACGTCATCCTTTGTGTCATTCCTGTTGATGAAGCCATACCCATCGCGGACATTAAACCACTTCACCGTCCCCTGGACCCGAGTGGCCAGAACTTGCTTATAGGTCTGGCTCTGTCTCTTCACACCCTTTTCCCTGATCTCCCCTGCCGAGCGAGCCGCTTTGGCTGGGGCGTCTAGTTTAAAGGTGGCTGCTGTTGTGGGGCATGACTTGCTGGTTCTGGTATATCGGACCACGGGTGGAGGATGCGGACAACGGTTTGCCCTATGGCGGGGGTCGCCGCATGTCCAGCACCTTCCCATAGGCCGGCTGGGTTGCTGTCTCGCTTGCCTGTCCGCCTGTTGGTCTAGCATGAGCTGTAGCTGTAGTATCTGTTTCTGCAACTCTGCTACTATCTGCTTCAATTCTTCCGTGTCACTGTTCGGAGTGCTGGCACCGGATATGGACCTGCAGGCCGTAGTATAAGTCTGGTTATAAGCTACTACCGGGAGGAGATTCTGTTGATCACACATCCTGCCGACTACGCCAGATGTAGCGACCGGTGATAAGGCCGCGGGTGTGTGTGTATGATCTTTCTCAACAGAATCCCCATACTCAGGTTTAACCGGTAATAACGTTTCTTTGCTGTCAAACATGTTTATATCACAGTCAACCGAACTATATGCGTACTTATATATATTAGATAGAGTCTCTGGATCTTCACTTCTTCCGGGTACGCAGCAAGAAAAGAAAAAAACACAACAATGAAGGTATCTTTCCCTAACTTTCCCTAAAATCACGTACCAGTCTATCACAGAAGAAGATGTCGCTCCCACGTAGCAGGCCTGGGATCTCACGATGACGGGTCCCGGTGCAGCGCTGAAGGGGGAAACTCCTCAGTCTTCTTCTTTGCTCTTCTTCCGCAGGTAACGTAATTTTTCTTTGTTAGTCTCTCCCAGTCTCAGGGCACACCGAGCAGCAGAAGGGAGCCCACAGTAGCACAAAAGTCTCTCTCAGTCTCAGGGGCACCCCAAGCAGCAGGAGGGAGATCACGGCAGTACAAATGACTCCCTTATGTCGGTCACAGCCCCTGCACATGCACTCCGGGTGCTCGGCGGGCAAGGTTTTGCAGAGCGGCCAGAGTCACAGCACCAAAGTCCAGTGGCCCAGGATCAGTCATGGGGGCTTCTGCGGGGTGATTTTTCCGGCAAGGTGTAGCAAAGTAGTCCACTTTCAACAGACATCCACAAGCAGGTCTTCCCTGGCTCAGCTCTGGATCTGCACTGACTTCCCGCTCTTTCCCTTCATGGGTAAAGACTTTTGCTGAAAAGGGAATTTCCCACTTCCCTGCGTTTGTTTCAGCACTTGTCCACAAGGGGGCAGTAGCGGACTGTGTACAGTTCATTTCCATATCCATTTCTATGATACAGTCTGAATTGCTCACCTCATTACAACATACTCATTATTTTCTGGATGCGCTTTCTGCACCACTAACAAAGCAGTCAAAAAAACGCATCATCTGAACAAATTTAAATTCCCATTCACTTTGCTGGCAGACATTTTAACTGATCTTTTTTTGGTATAGCTTTCAAAAAGAAACCAGCACTGAAAACAGATCAGAATTGTCCGATGTGAACATAGCCTTAGTCACTGGGCTTTTTACGCAGCGAAAATACACCATAAACATTTTACGCAGTCAAAATCTCACCATAAACTCATCTTGGGAGCTTAACCTCAAAGTGTGTTTTCAAATTTAGAGCAAGGCAATTCTTTCAGCATTTTTCATTGTAATGAATATGGGAAAATGCAAATAAAAATGCATCAAAACATTCATGATTTATGCTGCATTTTTCCTTAAGAAAAATATGCTGCAGAACCTGAACTTGTGCACATACCCAAATTTATTCAGGTCTGTGAAAGCAATAACGTGAATAAAACCTAAATCGATTGTAAAACACCAAGTGTGATCTAAAAGTAACCCTTGTAAAGAAAAAACAACAACAGCTTGTAGTGCGCCTGTACACATGGGGCTGTTAACGGGCGGTTCTTTTGCGTTTAAACTCACCTGGTCTGGTTGTAAACCACAGCCCGTAGATAAGCTTATTAATATGAAGCAGCGGAATCCTCCGGTTCCGTCCTCGTGCTTCCTACGAGGTCTTCTCCGGGGAAACACTAGTGCCGGGCGGCGTCACGTGTGTAGTAAAGGGGCTGATCCAGCTGACGTCTTCTCAGGTCCTCTCCCTCCTCTGCAGCTCACTCCACCACTCTCCCCATAGGGAGTCAGAATGATACAAAAAGATGGAAGCGTGATGTATGTTTGGGCGCTGAGGTAAGGAAGATCTCTGATGCTGGCTTCTTTTCCGGACTTTATTAAAATAATTGCAGTTATAATTATTCAAGCTTAAGGCTCTCAAAACCCACGATGCATTTCGACGTGCACACACGTCTTTCTCACTTGAGCTTGAATAATTATAACTGCAATTATTTTAATAAAGTCCGGAAAAGAAGCCAGCATCAGAGATCTTCCTTACCTCAGCGCCCAAACATACATCACGCTTCCATCTTTTTGTACTAAAAGTAACCCTTGGAAAAGTTTAATATTTGTTAACTAAAACGAAAATCCAAGAATTGTCTTATAAAACAACTATTCTGAAGATCATTTGTAGTGTTTCCAAAGAGAATAATTTAGCTTCAGTTTAAATATATAGATAGAAACTTACCCCTGTGTAGTCTGTGCTTTTGTGGAATAATATCCAACGCTATTGGAAGATGAATTCCTCTGATTTTGAGCCCAACAAAACCTTTTGGTCTTCTCACGTCCTTACCACTTCCATAGACTACAGTAATTCAAACAAGGAAAGGCATTTTTATCTATCAGACGTATGCTTTGGATGTATAGAAAGCACAAGCACTATGTAAGCACAAAGCAGTCAAAGTCCAGCACCACAGAAGGATTCTATTTGTTCAATAAAATTCCTTTATCCTATTCGTAAAGGAGCATATGCAGGTTACTGGCATGCACCTTCTACTTGACGCTATAAAGGCAGTTTATCATGCAGGTGAGATCGGCTGGCCTCATACATCAAATACATGAAATACGACCCTCTTATAACTAAAATAGAGAGCTCATGCGGTGGGAGGGTCTGTTGGGGCAGTGCCAATTGGTCAAGATGATGAGTTTTCCAAAGCTGCTGTACCCCTTACAGACAATTCCATTAAAACACAATGACATTACGAGACTGAATAAAGCATTTTCCTGATTCATATGGAGGGGTAAATGCCCATGGATTAATCTTTGGACACTGATGTTCCCCAAAGACAGGGGATGCCTGGGTCTTCCCGACATTAGTGGTTATAATTTAGCATGTCTAATTAGGCATGCTTTAGACTGGATCAAAGTCACAAGCAAATATTCTAATTACGCCTTAGAATCGGACTTGTGCAGCCCATGGAGGTTGGCCTCGATTCTTCACGCCTCTGAGTCTACAGTTCAAAGTTTCATCAAAAACGTAGTTGTCCTCAGGGACACGATAGGATCCTGGAAAGCAGTTCACAAAACTAGGCCTTTCATGGAAGACATTAAAGTACTTGGATCTGTGGTCACACCCTGAATTTCCTCTGGGCAGAGATAATACATTATTTAAATCTTGGAAAGAAGGAGGGGTAAAGACCTTGGTGACATGTTACATATGTCCGAATTCAGATGGCTCAGGGGACAGGTGATACTAGATACGTTGGGCCTGCTGGCAATACAGCTTCTTCAATACAATCAGCTGAAACATCATGTACTGGATAAACTAGTTAATGTAAAAGCAGAATGCATAGTTAATCTGTGGATTAGCTGGAATCCAGAGATGTTAGTTCTAAAAGCATTTTTACAATTTATTCTTGTTGCAGAGTGCAACTTCTGAATCACCACCAATGCAATAGAAACCTCTATGTGAGCAAGTGATATGGGAAAACAGGTTTCACTTTTATCTTAGTAGCATGAGATACAGGATAAGATCACAATCACACCTTGCTGCTAAAACACTAAAACTAATGTACAAAAGCAAGTACAATAGAGATTCACTTCCCCACAACACAGCAAGTATAGAACTTTACACAATATCCCCATCTACTGTCTTGTCAGTATAAAGTCCTCCTTTACTCAGATTAAGTCCACAGCTGTTGCATATGTTAACTCCCTTTCTCAACAGTAAGGACTTATTCAATCAAACCCAATTTCTTTATTAGTCTCTGAAGTTTTCCAAAATTCAACGCCTTCATAAAATTGCTGTCATTTCTTCAGTAGGACAATATTCCAGTTTCAAGATTCCTTGTTCCTGATGATCTCTCAAAAAATGATATTTCAAATCAATGTGCTTGGTTCTTGGATTAACTCTTTCCATCTGAGCAAGAACAAGAGTCCTTTGGAAGTACACTGAGCTGCAGGCTGTTTTTCTGCTAAGGGAAAAAAAAATTTAAATCTAATTTCCTAGCGAGTGTGACACGAGCTTAGTGTGACGGAGCGTAAGTGCGGACGGAAGTAAGTGTGTGACTTGTGATTCAGTGAGGAGGTGTTTGGGAATCCTGCAACAAATACCTGTGTGAATTGCTCACTGCTTTTTTTTTACCTTTGTAATTTTATTGGGCTTTCTTAACTTTCTTTTTTCTCTACAAGTTTACAGTCTCTTATTTTACTACCTGTAAGTTAAAGGGTTAACTACTTTGCACTTAAAAGCTGTGGTGTAGCTGTGGTGTAGCTATACTTACAAGGGGTTAATTAAGGGTGGGGGTGCATAATTAAGGGTTTATAAGAAGCAGCTGGTTGGGGCTTCCAGTCCTTTGGAAGTACACTGAGCTGTAGGATGTTTTTCTATTAAGGGAAAAAAAAATTTAAATCTAATTTCCTAGCGAGTGTGACACGAGCTTAGTGTGACGGAGCGTAAGTGCGGACGGAAGTAAGTGTGTGACTTGTGATTCAGTGACTTTTGATTCAGGGAGTTTGGAAGGGAGGACTTACTGAATTGCAGGTTGTATTTAATTAATACTTTGCATTTCTTTTTATTTATCATTTCTGTCTGGTGCAATCCCCATTAGGAAATGAGCTCCATAATTGACAATGCCATCCGGTGTACATCTTGCCACATGTATGCAATCCTTGAACAGCCGGTCGAGGGTGCATACTGCTGTGTGAGATGTGAGTATGTTGTGCATTTGGAAGCCCAGACACTGGATCTAAATGAACAACTGACAACGCTGAGATCCATAGACAATATGGAAAGGAGTCTGCTGCTCACTGAACAGCTGCTCAATGGGATAGATGTGGGGGAGGATGGTAGTATGGAGCTGCAGGAACGTGAGGTAGCTAGCTGGGTGACAGTTAGAAGGTGGGGTAGAGGGAAGGGTGCCAGGGAGGCTAGCCCTGATCTGGCACACCCCAATAAATTTGCTATGTTGGCAGATGAGGGGGGTGTGAGTTCAGGTACAGCACTGCTGCAGCAGGGCATGACCTCTGAAAGCCAGAGGAGTGTCTGCTCCAGTAAGGGGGAAAAAAGGAGAGCCGGGCAGGACAGACAGGTGCTGGTAGTGGGAGACTCAATTATTAGGGGAATATATAGGGCTATCTGTCACAAAAACAGGGATCGTCGAACAGTGTGCTGCCTACCTGGCGCTCGAGTCCAGCACATCGCTGATCGGGTTGACAGATTACTGGGAGGGGCTGGTGAGGACCCAGCGGTCATGGTGCACATTGGCACAAATGACAAAGTTAGAGGTAGGTGGAAGGTCCTTAAAGATGATTTCAGGGAATTAGGCTGCAAGCTTAAGGCAAGGACCTCCAAGGTAGTGTGCTCTGAAATACTGCCTGTACCACGCGCTGCACCAGAGAGGCAAAGGGAGATTAGGGAGATAAATAAGTGGCTCAGGAATTGGTGTAGGAAGAAGGGGTTTGGGTTCCTGGAGAACTGGGCCGACTTCTCTGTTGGCTACAGGTTCTATGCTAGGGACAGGCTGCACCTCAATGGGGAGGGTGCAGCTGTGCTGGGGGAGAAAATGGCTAGAAGGTTGGAGGAGTGTTTAAACTAGGGATTGGGGGGGAGGGTATTCATTGTACAGGAGGGGATGATAGTGTAAATAGTAACCTGGGCACAAGTAATAAAATTGGGGGTGGCATGGGGGGTGGGGTTAGAACAGTCAATATAGTAGGAAGGAATAGAGGTAAAGAGAGATACATAAAGTGCATGTACACTAATGCCAGAAGTCTCACCAACAAAATGGAGGAATTAGAATTGATTTTGTTGGAAAATAATTATGACATGGTGGGGATTTCGGAGACTTGGCTGGATGAGAGCCATGACTGGGCTGTTAATTTACAGGGCTATTGTCTGTTCAGAAATGACCGTACAAATAAGCGAGGAGGAGGTGTATGTTTATACGTAAAATCATCCTTAAAACCCATCCTGCGTGATAATATAGGTGAATCTAATTGAAATGTAGAGTCTCTGTGGGTGGAGATAAGGGGAGGGGGAAAAAATAATAAATTACTGATAGGGGTTTGTTATAAGTCCCCAACAATAATGGAAGTGGAGGAGAATATCCTCATAAAGCAAATAGATGAAGCAGCGACTCAGGGAGAAGTCATTATTATGGGGGACTTCAACTACCCTGAAATACATTGGGGATCAGAAACCTGCAGTTCCAGCAAGGGTAATAAGTTTTTGAAAACTATGAGAGACAATTACCATTCAAAACTGATTCAGGACCCAACAAGAAGGGGGCACTGCTAGACCTAATATTAACCAACAGGCCAGACCGCATATCAAATATACGGGTTGGAGGTCACTTGGGTAATAGTGATCATAACATAATAAGCTTTCAAGTATCCTTTACTAAGATGTGTAGTAGAGGGGCTACAAGGACACTAAACTTCAGGAAGGCAAATTTCCAACGGTTGAGAGATGATCTTAGTGCAATACTTTTATGTCCTGAGACATAAAAGTACGCAAAGCAAATGGGAGATGTTTATTAGCATCCTGAATAGGACCGGTGCACAATATATACCCTATGGGAATAAGCATGCTAGAAATAGGAGGAAACCACCATGGCTAAATAAAGCGGTAAGAGGTGCAATAAGTGACAAAAAGAAAGCATTTAGGGAATTAAAGCGAGTAGGTAGTGATGAAGCATTAAATAAATACAGAACATTAAATAACATCTGTAAAAAGCAAATCAAGGCAGCAAAGATTGAGACAGAGAGACTCATTGCCAGAGAAAGTAAAAATAATCCCAAAATATTTTTTAACTACATAAATAGTAAGAAACTAAAAAATGATGGTGTTGGCCCCTTTAAAAATAGTCTGGGTGAAATGGTGGATGAGGATGAGGAAAAAGCCAATATGCTAAATGACTTTTTTTCAACAGTATTCACTCAAGAAAATCCCATGATAGACAATATGATCAGTGATAACAAAAATTCTCAATTAAATGTCACCTGCTTAACCCAAGAGGAAGTACGGCATCATCTAAAAATCACTAAAATTGACAAATCCCCAGGCCCGGATGGGATACACCCCAGAGTGCTGCAGGAATTAAGTACTGTCATAGATAGACCATTATTTTTAATATTTAAAGATTCCATAATAACAGGGTCTGTACCACAGGACTGGCGTATAGCAAATGTGGTGCCAATATTCAAAAAGGGGACAAAAACTGAACTTGGAAATTATAGGCCAGTAAGCTTAACCTCTACTGTGGGTAAAATCCTAGAGGGTTTTCTAAGAGATGCTATACTGGAGTATCTGAAGAAAAATAACCTCATGACCCATTATCAACATGGTTTTACGAGGGACCATTCCTGTCAAATTAATCTGATAAGCTTCTATGAAGAAGTAAGTTCTGGACTGGACCAAAGAAATGCAGTGGATGTGGTGTATATGGACTTTTCAAAAGCTTTTGATACGGTGCCACACAAAAGGTTGATACATAAAATGAGGGCAATGGGGATAGGGGAAAATATGTGTAAGTGGGTTAAGAACTGGCTTAGTGATAGGAAAACAAGGGTGGTTATTAATGGAACACACTCAGAATGGGTCACAGTTAACAGTGGGGTACCACAGGGGTCAGTGTTGGGCCCGCTTCTATTTAATATATTTATTAATGACCTTGTAGGGGGCATACAGAGTAGAATCTCAATATTTGCAGATGACACTAAACTCTGCAGGGTAATCATTACAGAGGAGGACAATTTTATATTACAGGGGGATTTATGTAAACTAGAAGCTTGGGCTGATAAATGGCAAATGAGCTTTTCTTTTCTTTTCAAAATTCTTTTTATTAGGAGAAAATGAACAATACATGGTATATTATCACATAAAGAATATGAAATACAAGCCATACTATCGTAATCAAAATAAGACGTGGTTAAATGGGCTCTTCTGGTAGATAGGTCATAGCGTCTGTTGTACATTTCAGGCTTGTTTAATAAACATTGGGTTAAGGTAATTGTTCCCAATAACAAGTACAAACGGTAAATAATGTTAACAAGAAAGAAATAAGCTAAGGTAGAGAGGGGTTAGGATATACATAGTAGAAATAAGGGTATTTGAGTAAGGTATGTGGGGAGGGAGGGGGGTAATATAGGAGGGAGGGGGGTGGGCACAAGCAGGCGTGTGTTACAATTTTCATAGGGTTGTTTATATATTCAGGTTTGAAGTTCTATAGTTGATCCATGGTTGCCAGACATCCAAGAAGGTGGCTCGGGAATGGTTCACCATGGACACCGTTTCGGCCACATGGTACAATGAGTGTATCTTGTCTTTTAGTTGCAACAGTGTCGGGAGACCGTTAGTTTTCCAGTGGGTCGGTATTAGTAGTTTAGCCACATTAAGTATACGTTGGGCTAAATGAGATGCTTTTTGATGGTCAGGCCAGATCCAAAAATTCAGTAAGGCTGTCTCTGGTTTTAGTATTAGATCCTTTCGTATTACAGTGCCAATTAGGTTCTCAACTTGCCGCCAGAATACTATGATGGCAGGACATTGCCACCAGATATGAAGGTAGTTACCAGGACCCGCTCCACATCTCCAACACAGGGTGTTAGCATCCTCGCACCAACCAGAGCTCCGTATTGGTGTGTGGTACCATCTGGTAATTATTTTAAACTAGCTGTGAGCCCGATGCGATTGCATCGGGATTCTAGAATGTGTGTATAGTTTACTGAGTATACTTGAAATATGGCAGCATAGCGGCAGCTGCTATTCCGATTGTTCGGCGCGCTGAAGGCGGCGACCAATCAGAATAGCGATGTGCTGTATGGCGCCATACTTCAAATAGATGGAATATGTAGAGTAAATAAATTAAAATAAATAAAAATATAAATAGATAGATAGATAGATAGATAGATAGATAAAAACAGATAGATATAGATAGATAGATAAAAACAGATAGATATAGATTGATATATAGATAGATAGATAGATAGATAGATAGATAGATAGATAGATAAAAACAGATAGATATAGATAGATAGATATAGATAGATAGATAGATAGATAGATAGATAGATAGATAGATAGAAAAAGATACATAGATAGATAGATAGATAGATAGATAGATAGATAGATAGATATGTAACAAAAAATCACTGCTGCACTCAGTCTAACCAATAAGTGTGTGCTGACAAGCAATAATGGTTTGAGAAAAAAATTAAAAAACATCCGTTTTTTCTAAAAAAAACTCAGTACTCACTTTTTTTTATTAAAAGCCAGGGCTCTTGGTACACTCATTGGCCAATGTATGCCTGCCCTCCGGCCACTTCTCGGCGGCCCCGGGGTCCGGAGGGTCCTATCGCTGACATCCCTGCCAGATCCTTGTCCGTGAACTCCCTGGTCCTTCTGACCTCATCCTGATCCCTGAGCACCTGTGGCCGGTGGGGGATGTTTTTTAATTTTTCATTGTTCACATTGTCTGTGAGTGCTGTGCAGTTTTTTTTCTCTTTTGTATCGTGTGGAGTGGCTGGCTCCATTACTGCAATGTGCACCCTCGTTGCCTACAGGTGATCTAGGGTCTAGATGGTGTCCGCCCACTTAGTAGTGGGGTAGGGTGGACAAGGAGGACTTGGGTGTCAGCGATAGGACTCGTCGGACCTGAAGTCACTTTGTCGCAGTCGACGAGCAAGCAGACATTGGCCAATTTGTGTACTAAGAACTTCAGATTTAAAAAAAAGAATAAGAATTTGAGTTTTTTGAAAAAAACGTAAGTTTTTAAATTTTTTCTCATATATATAGCTTGTCAGCATATGTACATCATTGGTAGTAGCTGAGTGCTGCAAGGTTTTTTCTAGTAGATAGATAGATATAGATATAGATAGATAGAAAAAGATACATAGATAGATAGAGAGATAGATAGATAGATAGATAGATAGATAGATAAAGATACATAGATAGATAGATAGATAGATAGATAGATAGATAGAAAAAGATACATAGATAGATAGATAGATAGATAGATAGATAGATAGATAGATAGATAGAAAAAGATACATAGATATATAGATAGATAGATAGATAGAAAAAGATAGATAGATAGATAGATAGATAGATAGATAGATAGAAATAGATAGATAGATAGATAGATAGATAGAAAAAGATACATAGATATATAGATAGATAGATAGAAAAAGATAGATAGATAGATAGATAGATAGATAGATAGATAGAAAAAGATACATAGATATATAGATAGATATATAGATAAAAAAAGTGTAGAAAAAAAAGTGGGTCAGGGAGCAGCATAAACAGCTGAAAAGCAGGTGCAGGCAAATCAAACCTTATCTTTAAAGGTTGTAGACAAATCCAGGTCTGGAGAAAGACTTGCAGCACTCCAAGTTCTCAGTGTGAAAAGAACTTTCTTTATTAGGACAGGCACAAAACATGCAACGTTTCAAGTCACAAAGACTTTTCCTCAGGCACCTAAGGTGCCTGAGGAAAAGTCTTTGTGACTTGAAACGTTGCATGTTTTGTGCCTGTCCTAATAAAGAAAGTTCTTTTCACACTGAGAACTTGGAGTGCTGCAAGTCTTTCTCCAGACCTAGATATATAGATAGATAGATAGATAGATAGATAGATAGATAGATAGATAGATAGAAAAAGATACATAGATAGATAGATAGATAGAAAAAGATACATAGATATATAGATAGATAGATAGAAAAAGAAACATAGATATATAGATAGATAGATAAATAGATAATATAGATAGATAGATATATAGAAATAGATAGATAGATAGAAAAAGATAGATAGATAGATAGAAAAAGATATATAGATAGATAGATAGATAGATAGATAGATAGATAGATAGATAGATAGAAATAGATAGATAAATAGATAGAAAAAGGCGCTTTTGGACTTTCAAATTTACCGCTAAAAGTGAGGGCAGCGGCAGCACACAGCGACCAATCAGAATCGCGCCTCACTTCCCATAGACATACATTAGCGGTGTCTCGCGAAATTAATGGCCGGGTCCCTGGTTCTCTTTTGCGGCCATAAAATCGCGGACACACCGCTATGTATGTCTATGGGAAGTGAGGAGCGATTCTGATTGGTCGCTGTGTGCTGCCGCCGACCAATCAGAATCGCGCCTCACTTCCCATAGACATACATAGCGGTGTGTCCGCGATTTTATGGCCGCAAAAGAGAACCAGGGACCCGGCCATAAATTTGGCGACACGCCGCTAATGTATGTCTATGGGAAGTGAGGCGCGATTCTGATTGGTCGCTGTGTGCTGCCGCCGACCAATCAGAATCGCGCCTCACTTCCCATAGACATACATAGCGGTGTGTCCGCGATTTTATGGCTGCAAAAGAGAACCAGGGACCCGGCCATAAATTTGGCGACACGCCGCTAATGTATGTCTATGGGAAGTGAGGCGCGATTCTGATTGGTCGCTGTGTGCTGCCGCCGACGAATCAGAATCGCGCCTCACTTCCCATAGACAAACATTAGCGGTGTCTCGCGAAAAATATTGCCGGCCTTCTGGTTCTGTTTTCGGCCACGAGGCTCGGCTATTTCCGGTCCAAAAAAAATATTTTCTCTATTTATGTATCTTTATTTTTATCTATTTTTCTATCTATATTATTAGAAAATATTTTTTCACTTCCCATAGACATACATTAGCGGCGTGTCGCCAAATTTATGGCCGGGTCCCTGGTTCTCTTTTGCGGCCATAAAATCGCGGACACTCCACTATGTATGTCTATGGGAAGTGAGGCGCGATTCTGATTGGTCGCTGTGTGCTGCCGCGGACCAATCAGAATCGCGCCTCACTTTTAGCGGTAAATTTGAAACTCCAAAAGCGCCCATTCTATGTGTATGGGAAGTGAGGCGCGATTCTGATTGGTCGCTGTGTCCTGTCGCCGACCAATCAGAATCGCGCCTCACTTCCCATAAACATACATAGCGGTGTGTCCGCGATTTTATGGCCGCAAAAGAGAACCAGGGACCCGGCCATAAATTTGGCGACACGCCGCTAATGTATGTCTATGGGAAGTGAGGCGCGATTCTGATTGGCTGGCGGCAGTAGACCGCGACCAATCAGAAGAGCGCCTCACTTCTCATAGACATAGAATGGAGGATTTTTCGTCCATTCTATGGCAATGAGAAGTGAAGAGGAGGTCGGAGCGGAAGATGGCGGAAAGAAGAGAGAAGACCCCCGGGGCCGGACGAAGAGGACGCCTGGCTGGACGGAGGACTTGTGGATCGGACGGACGGACGATGAGATGAAGAAGAAGACATGTAAGTGATCGACGGCGGCGGTGGGTTAGGGGACGGCGGGGGCTTAGGGTGTAGCGCCTTAGGGGGTAGCGACAGCGGCGGGGGACAGCGACGGGGGCTTAGGAGGCGGCGGGGCTTAGGGGGTATCGGCGAGGGGGAGCGCCGGGGGCTTAGGAGGCGGCGGGGCTTAGGGGGTATCGGCGGGGGGTAGGGGCTTAGGGATTAGGGGCTTAGGGGCTGCGGGGCTTAGACGGCGGGGGGTAGCGCCGGGGGCTTAGGAGGCGGCGGGGCTTAGGGGGTATCGGCGGGGGGTAGGGGCTTAGGGGGTAGGGGCTTAAGGGCTGCGGGGCTTAGAGGATAGGGCTTAGGGGGTATCGGCGGGGGCTTAGGGGCTGCGGGCCTTAGAGGATAGGGCTTAGGCTTAGGAGGCGGGCTTAGGGGGTAGGGGCTTAGGGGCGGCGGGGTAGGGGCTTAGGGGTGCCAGCGGGCTTAGGGAGTAGGGGCGGCGGGGTAGGGGCTTAGGGGCGGCAGGGTAGGGGCTTAGGGGCGCCAGCGGGATTAGGGGGTAGGGGCTTAGGTTCGGCGGTGTAGGGGCTTAGGGGCGCCAGCGGGCTTAGGGGGTAGGGGCTTAGGGGTGGAGGGGTAGGGGCTTAGGGGCGGCGGGGTTTAGGGGATAGCGGCAGCGGCGGCAGGGGTTTAGTATGCGGCGGGGTTAGGAAGCGGGCTTAGGGGGTAGGGGCTTAGGGGCGGCGGGTTAGGGGCTTAGGGGCGGCAGCGGGCTTAGGGGGTAGGGGCGGCGGGGTAGGGGCTTAGGGGCGCCAGCGGGCTTAAGGGGTAGGGGCTTAGGGGCGGGGGGTTAGGGGCGGCGGGGCGGCGGGGTTTAGGGGATAGCGGCAGCGGCGGCGGGGGTTTAGTATGCGGCGGGGTTAGGAAGCGGGCTTAGGGGGTAGGGGCTTAGGGGCGGTGGGGTAGGGGCTTAGGGGCGGCAGCGGACTTAAGGGGTAGGGGCTTAGGGGCGGCGGGGTAGGGGCTTAGGGGCGGCGGGGTAGGGGCTTAGGGGCGCCAGCGGGATTAGGGGCTTAGGTTCGGCGGTGTAGGGGCTTAGGGGCGCCAGCGGGCTTAGGGGGTAGGGGCTTAGGGGCGGCGGGGTAGGGGCTTAGGGGCGGTGGGGTTTAGGGGATAGCGGCAGCGGCGGCAGGGGTTTAGTATGCGGCGGGGTTAGGAAGCGGGCTTAGGGGGTAGGGGCTTAGGTGCGGCGGGGTAGGGGCTTAGGGGCGGCAGCGGGCTTAGGGGTAGGGGCGGCGGGGCGGCGGGGTAGGGGCTTAGGGGCGCCAGCGGGCTTAAGGGGTAGGGGCTTAGGGGCGGCGGGTTAGGGGCTTAGGGGCGGCGGGGTTTAGGGGATAGCGGCAGCGGCGGCGGGGTTTAGTATGCGGCTGGGTTAGGAAGCGGGCTTAGGGGGTAGGGGCTTAGGGCGGTGGGGTAGGGGCTTAGGGGCGGCAGCGGACTTAGGGGGTAGGGGCTTAGGGGCGGCGGGGTAGGGGCTTAGGGGCGCCAGCGGGCTTAGGGGGTAGGGGCTTAGGGGCGGCGGATTAGGGGCTTAGGGGCGGCGGGGTTTAGGGGATAGCGGCAGCGGCGGCGGGGGTTTAGTATGCGGTGGGGTTAGGAGGCGGGCTTAGGGGGTAGGGGCTTAGGGGCGACGGGGTAGGGGCTTAGGGGCGGCAGCGGGCTTAGGGGGTAGGGGCTTAGGGGCAGCGGGGTAGGGGCTTAGGGGCGCCAGCGGGCTTAGGGGGTAGGGGCTTAGGGGCGTCGGGGTTTAGGGGATAGCGGCAGCGGGGGTTTAGTATGCGGCGGGGTTAGGAGGCGGGCTTAGGGGGTAGGGGCTTAGGGGCGGCGGGTTAGGGGCTTTGGGGCGGCAGCGGGCTTAGGGGGTAGGGGTTTAGGGGCGGCGGGGTAGGGGCTTAGGGGTGCCAGCGGGCTTAGGGGGTAGGGGCTTAGGGGCGGCGGGGTTTAGGGGATAGCGGCAGCGGGGGCAGGGGTTTAGTATGCGGCGGGGCTTAGGGGGTAGTAGGGGTTTAGGGGCGGCGGGGTTTAGGGGATAGCGGCAGCGGCGGGGCTTAGGGAGTAGGGGCTTAGGAGGCGGGCTTAGGGGGTAGGGGCTTAGGCGGCGGGGTTTAGTATGCGGCGGAGCTTAGGGGCGGCAAGGTTTAGGGGATAGCGCCAGCGGCATGGGGCTGTAGTATACCATAGCGGTGTACACTACAGCCCCATGCTGTGGCTTTGTTCGCGGGGCAATGCCCGCAATGCCCGCAAAGGGCATTGTTTCGCGAGTCGCGTGGCCGCTACGCGGCCACGGACAGAGTCCTGGAGAAAGTGCAAAGCTACGTGAACAAAGCCACAGGAAGTAGCGCCGGTCGCGACGGAAGTCGCTATGGCAATTATATAATAGATGTGTTTTCTTGTGCTCGGACACACTGGGATGGGCCATGGGATTGCTTGTATATGTGATTAATCTGGGACGGTGTGAAATTGTAACCCAAGTCTCTCTCCCAATGTGAGACATATGCTCTTTTTAGGCCGTTGTCAGAGGTCACTAAAGTTTGATAAATGGTGGAGTATATTTTTCTGGGTTTAGAGGTCTTGGCACAGAGCATTTCGAAGGATGTTAAAGCTCTAGTTAGGTTAGTGTTTTTAATATGACGTTTTAGGATTGCATTGATGGACGAAATTTAAAGACGACAAGCCTGGAATTTGTTGTAGTTCCGATAATGGGAGAAGTGTTCCCTCCTGCATTAGTTGGTCTACAGAGATGTTGGAATATTTTAATTCCCCCTCCGACTGTCCTGGGTGTGACAATGAGTGGGCGAGAATGTCTGAGAGCTTAAGTAAGGGAGATCGAGGTGGGGCCAAAATGTTTATGGAATCTTGCCATATTTTGAGAGTAATTTTTGTGTGTGGGTTTAATATACAGTCATCTTGATTTAGTCGCATCTGTATTAAGAATAGATATCTAAGGGGGAGAGGGGAGAGCGTTTCCTCCACCTCGAGCCATTGTTTATCCTTGGAGCTACGAATTATATCTACTGTTCTAGTTAAAATGGCCGCTCTATAGTATCGTTTGATGTCCGGGGCGCCCATTCCTCCACTTGAGAGCGACAGTAGACGGTAGGATATGCGTGGTTTCCTATTTTTCCAAATATACGTGGAGAAAAGAGAGTTCACTTTTTGAAGATAGGACGATGGTATTTTTATGGGTAGCATCTGAAATAATTAGGTGAATTTAGGCAGGATCAGACTTTTTATTATATTTTTCCTCCCCATCCACGACAGATAGGAATCTCTCCACTGTTTGATAAGGGCTGCTACAGAGTCGAGTAGATGCGGAAAATTCAATCTAAACAATTCTGTATCCGATCTGCCTATCTTCACTCCGAGGTAAGTAATATGGGACTTAGGCCAAGTGAATGGATATAATTTTTTCAGTTTTGTCAATGAGTGTGTAGGTATATTTAGGTCTAGAGCTTCGGATTTGGATATGTTTATCTTGAAACCAGAGAGGTTGCCATATCTCTCCATCAGGGTTACCAAGGCTGGGAGTCCCTTTAGTGGATTGGTTAAAATGACCAGTAAGTCATCAGCAAAGGCTGCCGTTTTAAATTGTGATTTATTTATTTTGATACCCTCTATTTTTTTATTTTCCTGTATAGAAATCAATAGGGGTTCTAGCGCCAGGATAAACAGTAGTGGGGACAACGGGCAACCCTGTCTGGTTCCGTTATGTATAGTAAACCTTTGTGTTAATGAATTATTGATCTTAATACGTGCGGTTGGGTCCTGGTACATTGCCATGATGGCTGTAACTATTATGGGTGGGAAACCGAAGTGTAAGAGTGTTTCCTCTAGGTAAGCCTAGTCCACCCTGTCGAAGGCCTTTTCAGGATCTGTGCCCAGCAATACTAATGGAAGTTTGTGCGCTTTAGTATATTGAAGGAGGTGTAGTATTTTATGGGTATTATCTCTTCCCTCTCTCCCGCCCACGAAACCCATTTGGTTTAGTGATATCAAATCTGGCAAAAATTCAGCGATCCTTCTTGCAATCATACTGGCTAGGAGTTTCAGATCCACATTTAGCAATGATATTGGTCTGTAACTGCTACAGGAGGTCGGATCTTTGCCTTCTTTGTGTATTAAGGAGATTTTTGCTTCCAACATTTGTTGTGGGAGTGGGCGTCCCTCTAACGTATCATTACATAACCTTAGGAGACGAGGCAGGAGGAGCGAAGCGAAGGTTTTGTAATATTGCGCCGAAAACCCATCTGGTCCAGGGACTTTACCTTTGGGGCACTTCGACAGGGCAGTCTGGAGCTCACCCTGTGTAAAGGGCTTAGTTAGCTTTTGTTGTTGAAGTTGTGTTAGTGCATGGAGGTTCAACTTCTGTAAAAAAGTAACAGTATCTAATTTTCTCTGAAGTTTAGTGGTTTCGGTGTCGCTTGGGCGTAGATTATATAGCTGTTTATAATATTCTAAAAAGGCTGTCTCTATGTGTGTGGTATTCTGTGCTGTCACACCATGAGCATTCGTAATGGAGTGTATTTGTGTGCGAGCTTGCCTTTTACGGAGCTGCGTGATAAGGAATTTAGAGGCCTTATCTCCATGTACAAACATCCTATTTTTCCATGCCGCATACCATTTTGCAGAGCTGGCATTAATGATGTCTTTCAATTCTTGTCTCTTAGCAATCAGAGATTCCAGAGTGACCTGGTCTGTATTTTTTTTTGTGGCGCATTTCTAGCTCAGCTATGTATAAGCTCTGAACTTTCTGATGCCTCTTTTTGTTATAATAGGAAGCTATGGAGATAAGTTCACCTCTTAGTACTGTTTTATGTGCCTCCCAAAGAGTTTGGTGTGAGATCTCCTCCGTTTCATTTTGTTGGAAGTATTGTTGCAGTCTGTTGTTAAGTCGTGATCGCACCTCTGGTAGGTCTAGTAATGATTCATTAATCTGCCAAGATCTGGCTCCTCCGTGTGATTTGGATATGTTTATGGACAGTAATACGGTAGCGTGGTCTGAATAAACGTTTGGGGTTATATTAGCTTTGGACAGTCTGGATAGGAGTGATCTTGGCACGAGAATGTAATCTATACGGTGATAGGACCTGTGGGGGTTGGAGTAGAAGGTGTAGTCTCTCACGGATGGGTTCAAATATCTCCAAGAGTCGATTAACTGCATTGAATTGAGAGTAGTGCGCAGTCTTGACAGATCTCTAGGGGAGAAAGCACTTTTTTGCTTTGAGGTGTCCAGCATCGGTTCTAATGCTATATTTAGATCCCCTCCGATCAAGAGCTCACCCTCCTAAATTGCTCTATCTTTTTTAGGGTCGAAATTAACCATTTCATCAATTTTTTATTAGGTGCATATAAGCTACAATGGGTCATCAACTAACTATTTAAAAGTCCCTTCACACAGATATATCGCCCCTGTGGGTCTATTAGAGATTCCCGTAACTGGAATGAAACTCCTCTCTGGATAGCAATGGAAACCCCCCTCGAGCCTGACTGGGTAGATGTGGCATGGTACCAATTATCATAACTTGATCTTTCAAAGTTCGGAAGTTTGTTAGGTTTAAAGTGTGTCTCTTGGATAAATAATACTTCTGCCTTTTGTTTTTTGAGTCTATGTAGTATGGGGTGCCTGGATCTCGGGGAATTGAGCCCATGCGCATTAATGGATGCAAAGGTAATTACCTTATTGATGTCCAGCATGGAGATTATTTTCTTCTGGTAGATTCAGTGGAGAGTACCCGCTTGTGCCTGGAATGTTTAAGGGGGAGAAGAAAGTGGTAAAGGATAGGAAATAGTGAGAAAGGTCAGAAGTCACAGGGAGGGGGGGAGAAAAATGCATTGGTTTTATAAACAAAGAATTAAACATAACAATTCTAGATTCAATAATGAACACCACTGTTAATATGTGGCATTGGTAGCCAGCTTTGAGGGAGTAAATATAAGAAATTTGTCTAACATAGTCTTGACAAGAAATAAAAAAGGAAAAAGAGAAAGGCATGAACCAGGTCATTCAGACCCCATCTTGCAATCCAAGTTTAGGATCACTGCTCCGTGACAGATGTCTCTCTAGGGGGGTCGAGAGTTAGAATAAGGTCGCACAGTGTATAATGATGTTCACGTGGTATCTTCGGGTTCCTTAGGAGTCGGTGATTTTGCCGCCTTTCTCTTCGTGCGTTATGATTTCGGGGTCACCTGCTGCCATGGTGTCTGACCCGGAAGAGGACGGAGTAGCGATGCCGAATGAAATGACTCTAGGTCTGGGTAAGTCTCGAGGGTTATGTCGAGAGCTGTGCAGGTGGTTCTAATGTCCACAGATGACCTGGCGATGAGCCTCTTATCCCCCGCTGTAATATGGATTCCAAAAGGGAATAGCCAACGGAAGCGGTAACCCTTTTGTAAAATGGCTTCTGTAAAGGGTTTCAGCAGTCTCCGTTTTTTCAGGGTGATCGCTGATAGGTCTTGGAAGAGTTGGATTTGTGCGCCATCATAAACTATCTCTTTCTGTTCTCTTGCCTTGCGAAGGATCAGATCCTTGACCCGATAGTCCAAGAAACGACACAGTACATTACGGGGTGCCTCTCCTTGTGTTGGTTTGGGGCGGAGGGCCCTATGGACTCGAATTAACTCAATGTCTCGGGAGTCATCATCAGTTAATAAGCTCCTGAAGATCTCCAAGGCAGCAGTGCCCAGGGCCTCAAACGCCACAGATTCGGGTAGGCCCTTGATCCGAATATTGTTACGGCGTTCGCGATTTTCATGGTCCTCCAGTGTGGAGTGGATTAGATGTAATTGCTGCTCATGGACATTAAGGCTGTCAAGAAGTACATTGGATTGTTGCGACACCGCATTTTGGGATGTTTCGAGCATCTCAAGTCTGTGGCCCTGAGAAGTTATGTCTTGCTTTATTTCTGCCAGTTCCCTGCCAATCGGCTCAAGGGCTTTAGCTAATATGCGTTTTATGAAGGAGCGGGTGACCATTGCGTCTTTAGACTGGGGTTCTCCCTCTGAGTCGCTCTCTCCCTCTGTGTCAGAATCATCTCCATAGGTCATATTTGCATGTTTGGTTGGTTTTGTAAATTCTGTGGTAGTGTTTTGTGCTTTCATAAATTGGTCCACATCGGCCTGGGTTACAGACTTCATAGTCTTAAATGTACTTTTTGGTGGTTTAATACTTGACTTTCCCATGCTGTGTCAGAATAGGTCTATTGATGAGCCTATAGTCAATTTTAGTACTCTGGCTCCCCCTGCTGGCTAAGGGATGTTTTAGGATGTCATGGTTTATCAGTCAATGTTGTAGGAAAGAAATCCAGAATTTGTAGTTGGTAGATCCTACTGATGTTAGGTGTATTACATCAGGTGCAGAGAATAGAGAGCAGTGTACACCACTGAGATGAAGGGGAACGTGGGTAGGCTCTATGCACTGTCTCTCTACAGCCTCCAAAATGTACAAGTCACTAGTTTTGGGTCCCAAGCTGTCACCAGGACAATAAAAGTTAATATTGTGCCCTAATCTGCCCCAGATGTCCCTGCAGCTCCCAGCTTTTATATAGGCATCTAGTCTGGAGCTGGTGTTGCACTGTAGTTCTTTGCTGGAGTGATGTTCTCAGCCCCCGTTCTCTGAGCTTGCTGCTGGTCCGTGGGTGAGCACTGATCCCCACAGTTCTCTGGGCCCCCACCGCTTCCCCCGGGTTCCGCACTGTCTATTCCCTCTCCACCAGCTCGCTAGACCTGCCGGGCGCTTACCTCAATCCAGCGCCAGTTACAGGCAGGCTTCTGCGGCGTTCATCGGCAGCAGTGGGGGGGAGGGAGCGAGGATGCGCGCCACTCTCTGGGCGCTCCGTGACAGGCTTGCAGGCCTCACCTCCTGGCTCCCTGGATCCGCGGGCTGTAGACAGTGTCTCCTCCTCTCCCGGTATCGGCGGCCGTGAGGTTTGCGGTCAGCTGGTAGTCTGGTCTGTGTTGGGGAGCGTGCTGGGGAGCGCGGTGGGTCTGCACCAGGTCCAAGATGGTGGGCGGTGGTGGCACGTGTGGGGATCTCCCGGGATGCGCCTTTAGTTGCTTGATACTTCTCCCACTCACTTCTCTGGGGTCCTCAGTGTAGGGGGTAGCTGTAGATGGGGTGCTGCGGGCAGTCTGGAGGCTCACTGCTGCTGGATGGCTTGGATGCTGCCGAGCATTCTAGGAGCTCTGTGCAATGCAGCCTCCCAGGTCGGCGGCCATCTTGGATCTCCAAATGGCAAATGAGCTTTAATGGGGATAAATGTAAAGTCATGCACTTGGGCAGAGGAAACAAAAGGTATAATTATGTGCTTAATTGTAAAACACTGGTCAAAACTGTCACTGAAAAAGACCTGGGTGTATGGGTAGATGACAAACTCACATTTAGTGGCCAGTGTCAGGCAGCTGCTGCAAAGGCAAATAAAATAATGGGATGCATTAAAAGAGGCATAGATGCTCATGAGGAGAACATAATTTTACCTCTATACAAGTCACTAGTGCGACCACACTTAGAATACTGTGTACAATTCTGGTCTCCGGTGTATAAGAAAGACATAGCTGAACGAGAGCGGGTCCAGAGAGGAGCGACAAAAGTCATTAGAGGACTAAGGGGTCTGCAATACCAAGACAGGTTATTAAACTTGGGGTTATTTAGCTTGGAAAAATGAAGGCTTAGGGGTGATCTTATAATAATGTATAAATATATGAGGGGACAGTACAGAGAACTTTCTAATGATCTCTTTACTCTTAGGCCTGAGACTGGGACAAGGGGGCATCCTCTACGTCTGGAGGAAAGAAGGTTTAATCATAATCCCAGACGCAGATTCTTTACTGTAAGAGCAGTGAGACTATGGAACTCTCTGCCACATGATGTTTTAATGAGTGACTCACTACTAACATTTAAGAAGGGCCTGGATGCCTTTCTCGAAAACTATAATATTACCAGTTATATATACTAGATTCTTTGATAGGGCGTTGATTCAGGGAACTAGTCTGATTGCCTTATCTGGAGTCAGGAAGGAATTTTTTTCCCCAATGTGGAGCTTAGTGTTGCCACATGGGTTTTTTTTGCCTTCCTCTGGATCAACATGTTAGGCTATGGGTTGAACTAGATGGACTTAAAGTCTTCCTTCAACCTTAAAAACTATGTTACTATGTTACTATGTTACTAAGACATCCTTGATTGTCCTCATTTAATTTTGTTGGTTCCAACTGTGGTTGTCCTAAGTCTGTTAGCAATTGTCTTAATCACAGAACTTCTTGACTTACATGTGCTGCCGCAACGTATTCTGCTTCTGCCGAAGACAGCGTTACACTTGACTGTTTCTTACTTGTCCAACTTATTGGTCTGCCTAAAAGAAAGAAAATATAACCACTGGTAGATTTTCTTTCAGTTGGATCTCCAGCCCAATCTGCATCAACATATCCTGTTAAAATGCATTTGTCACTTGTAGGTAGTTTCAGTTTAACGTTGCTAGTTCCTTTCAAATAATGCATTTTTCTCTTCACAACATTCCAATAAGCTTTATTTGGCTTGGAAACCTTTCTACTAAGAATTCCTACTGCTGCTGTGATGTCTGGTCTTGCAACAGTCGCTAGATACAGTAATTTTCCTATTGCCATTCTGTACTCTTTATTATTTGGTAATATAATAATAATATTTATTCCTTTATATAGCACTATTAATTCCATAGCACTTTACATACATGAGTAATGCTGTCTCTCTTGGAGCTCATAATCTAAACATCCTATCAGTATGTCTTTACAAAGTGGGAGGAAACCAGAGTGCCCAGAGGAAACCCACGCAAACACAGGAAGAACATACAAACTCCTTGAAGATGTTGTCCTTGGTGGGAATTGAACCCAGGACCTCAAGACCCCAGCGCTGCAAAGGCTGCAGTGCTAACCACTTGAGCCACCGTGCTGCCCGTGCTATGCTTATTTCACTATTCATCTCTTTAAGATAATTCTTTTCCATTGGAGAGTTTGCTGGTTTTGCATCCTTCAATCCAAATTTTTCTGTTATGTCTTGAATCATGTGATTTTGATTAAGTAGAAAACTTCCATATTCTTCTCTTTCTACTTGTATTCCTAGGTATTGTTTCACATTTCCCAAGTCTTTGATCTCAAAATGTTGATTCAGGGTTTTAAAAATGTCTTATTTATCCCTTTCTTTTTCAAAACAAATCAAAATGTCATACACATATATTAGTACATGGATCTATCTGTTCATCAGTCTTTTGTGTATAGGCATGGATAAGCTTAGCTTCTTTGACATCTCTCCTTTGTGAGCACTTCCGTGATTTTATCATTCCACACTTTAGCTGCTTGTTTGAAACCATATATACTTTTCTGTAATTTACAAACCATGGTTGGGTTACTTTCATCTTTGAATCCTGGTGGTTGTTCCATGTAAATATCTTCTTTTAAACTTCCATTCAAAAATGCTGTCTTTACATCCAGATGTATCAGCTCCATTTGTTTCATTGCTGCAACTGTAAACAAAGTTCTTATTGTAGTATGTTTGACAACTGGTGCAAACGTTTCATCATAGTTTTCTCCATATTTTTGAGAATATCCTTTAGCTTCTAGTCTTGCTTGGTATCTCTCAGGTGTGCCATCTGTTTGGTATTTTACTTTAAAAATCCATTTACATCCTATGGCTTTTCTTCCTACTGGTAATTCTGTTAATTAATGTCAATGTCTTTGAGTCATGCATGGATTTCATTTCTGTTTCTGTTGCTTCTATCATTTATTAGATGATTCTTTAGGGAGTTGAGATATGTCTTCCCACAAGGTAGGCTCATAAATTTTACTTGTGCTTGCCTTGTATGTGAGATGTTTTGGCTGTTTTCCTTTGTTTTCTCTCATTGAACATCTTGGTTCTGTGTCTGTTTGTAGTTGTATTTCTTCACTTTCAGTGTTCTGTACTTTATCAATTTCAACTACTTTTTCATCAGATATTTCTTTAGTTGTGTCATTACTGTTTTTCTCATTTTTTGTTTCAATTGAAATCATAATGTCTTCATTTAAATCTTCAATGAATGTCACACTGTTACTCACCGTAACTCTGTTTGCTTTGGAATCTAGGATTCTGTATTCTTTGCAATTTTCACTATATCCAACGAATATTCCTTCCGCGGATCTGTTTTGAAGTTTGGAACATTTTTCTGTTGGAATGAATACAAAAACTTTACATCCAAAAACTCTTAAATGATTTACACTTGGTTTCATACCTTGCCACAATTCATATGGAGTTTTCTTCAGATTTCTGGAAAACAAAGTCGATTTTGTAGATATGTAGCTATTATTGCTGCTTCTTCCCAATATTTCTCTGGTAGTTTGGAATCTGTCAGCATGCATCTTATCATTTCAGTTAGAGTTCTGTTTTTCCTTTCTGCTACTCCATTTTGCTCAGGTGTGTATGGAACAGTTTTTTGATGTTCTATACCATTTTGTCTTAAGTAGTTCTCAATTTTGTGTCCTGTAAATTCACCTCCATTATCACTTCTGATGACAATTGGCCCTCCAGGCTCACTTATATGTAAGATTTCTAAAGTCTATATCTTGGGGTACATGGGGGGCTAGAGCAAGGGGGGATCCCTTCCCTGAATACAGCAGATATGCTGCATTCAGTGGTGCATTTAGATTGCCATGCAGCAGGGGGGTGCAGGTTTTACCCAGGACTGTAGAGCTGCAGAGCTCTAGGAGACAAGGAAGAGGAGGCGGCCCACGGAGAACAGAGTGGGATGACTGACACCAGAGAGGCTGGAGACAGACACTTGAAAAGTCCGCCTCCCTGTCTTGGGTCAGGTTTGGCACAGATTTTATAAAAGTCTTTATTTCAGTGAATCAAGGGACCAAAAATACTATAGCCACCTTCTCAGGATGCAGACTTAGTGCTGCAGAAGGTGGCTATGTTATCTTTAGATGCCTGGGGGGTGAGAGGTTCACTTTAAATGTTTCACAGATAACAATCCGCCTTCAAATTTTGCAAAACATAACACATCCTGTACAAGTATTTTTGAATCTTGTCCAAATTTGTTAGAACAGTTTAGCATACCTTGTCCAACACCTTCTGCAGTTATTTTGCTTTAGTCTGCAAGATAAATGGCTTCTTTCTTATCTAAATCAAGTTCAGTAAAGACATTTTTGTTACTTTTTATGTGACTTGCTGCTCCTGAGTCAATAAACCAACCCAGTGATGATTTCTTATCAGTTGCTTTAGATGTGCCATTGCAATTATTTTCACATGGATCAGAAATTGTGTTTTTCACCTTCTGTGTTTTCACTTTATGGTGTAACTTCTGTTGTTCTTCTTTCCATATAATACAGTCTGTCTTTAAATGACTTTTTTTCTTACATCTGAAACATTCTCTTGTCTCTTTATTATATATATAGGGTTTTTTTAAATTCTGTAGCTTTAACAGCATTTCCATTATCCTTTTCAGTAGGAGAATCATTTGTTTGTTCTTTCCTTCTCTGATATTCATCTATGAGTCTTGTTTTCACAAACTCCAATGTAATGTGTTTCAGGTCTTGTCTCAAGTGTATTTATAAAAGCTGTATACAAATGTGGTAAACTGCATAATAATATTGCTGCTATATCACTTTCTTTAATGCCTTCACCAATTGATCTTAGCTGTGATATCACTTCCATCATAGAGAATATATGCTTCTGTACGTCATTATCTGCAGTCAGTCTCATACTGTAAAGTTTTCTTAGAAGAAATAACTTGTGATTTAAGCTGGGTCTTTCATGTAGCTTTTTTAGTTTTTCCCACAGTCCTTTCGCTGTATCCTCATTTCTTATGTGTATTAATTAAGCATCATCCACTAATAAGCTAATGGAAACTCTTGCTTGTCTATTTTTCTTGTCCCATGTCTGATTATCTTCATCAGGTCTATCTGTAGTGAATACTTCCCATAAATCATCCTTAGATAACAACATCTCTACTTTGAACTTCCATAACTGATAGTTCTCATTGTTTAGTTTACTTAATGTGAGTTTTAACTCTGTGCTACTCATCATCTTTAAATAGTCTTACTTGTTTGTAGAGAGTTGTAGTGAAAAATTCTTCTGCTTTTCCAGTATCTTGGGTGTCTGGGATTCTCTGTGCTAATCTCCATTGTCTGAGCTCTCTGGTGCCTGGGATCATAAATACCTTTGCCTCTCCGGTATCTGGGATCTGTACTTGGGTCACTCCGGTGCCTGGGATTATCAGTATCTGGTCCCTCCGATGCCTGGGCCCATAACCTGTTACAGAGTGCAGCTTCTCAATCCCCACCAATGCAATAGAAACTTTTCTGTGAGCAAGTGATATGGGAAAACAGGTTTCACTTCTTTCTTAGTAACATGAGATACAGGATAAGAGCACAATCACACCGTGCTGCTAAAACACTAAATCAAAAGTACAAAAGCAAGCACAATAGAGATTCCCTCCCCCACAACACAGCAAGTATAGAACTTTACACAATATCGCCATTACTGTCTGATCAGTATAAAGTCCTCTTTTACTCAGATTAAGTCCACAGAAGTTGCATATGTTAACAATTATTTGTTGAGAGAACAGTTGCTTCTTCTAGGCCAGGGGTGACTGTTTAAAACTTGGGAACATCAGCTACAAGACTTAAAAGTGGAGGTAAAAATCCTCTCAGAGTACGCCGGCAAGTCGCCACGTGTTACATATCACCAGCGATGTCGGCGGGGATGCACGCACCCGTGATTTGGCGATGTCGGTGGCGAGGTGGCATCGTGTAACGGGCCCCTAAGAAATAACATTAATTAAAAGTGGAGAGATACATGCTACCAAATAATTCATAGGGCCATTATAGGTTTTAAAATACCCGCGTCCAACCACCAACCTGACAGAATCCAACACTGCCCCCAATGTGTTTATTTTATTATTTATTTATTTTATTATTTGTTTATTTATTTTTAATTATTAGCATGCGAGACCATCTCTTCCACAGTTATGTGGTAGCAATTCAAACAAAAATAGCATATGGCCATTATAAGCTTCACATACATGGTCTTATAGGTCTGTTCACACTCCTGGAATACAATACTATGGATATTGCTTCTTGAAAATGTGAGATCACTTTATTTCATTTCATTCCATTCCATATGTTTACAAGACAGATTTTTGGCATGTGCACTAGTGATGGGCGAGTCCTAAATTACTCGGAATCGCTTGACTCTAGCGAGTCCGAGCCCGGGACTCGCTACTCGTTGCGAGTCTAGCGAGTCCAATGTTAATGAATGGGGAAGCGAGTAATAGCGAGTAGTGTGCGATTTACAAGTCACAGATGTGTCTCGGAAGCTTCAGCCTGAAGCAATCCTAGTTTTGTCAGAGACTCTGACAAAACTAGGATTGCCATTGACTTGCATTGGACTCGTTTACTGTGCAAGTAGTCGCTGGGAAACTCGCACAGTCAGGAGTCAGGCTGTCTGCTCTGTGCTGGCTGCCGCAGCTCCAGGGTCCTAGAGCCCGCTAGCTGCCTGATGTAGCAGAGCTGAGATTGTTCTCAGTCTGCTCACTCCCTATGCATAGACATCTATATCTATGCACAGGGGATGTAGCAGAGAGGACATCGCGTTTTGGACTACGTCGGACGGAAGAGGATTTTTTTAATTAAAGATGGAGTCCCTAATGGCTTTTTTTTTTATTTCTAATAAAAAATTTTCTCTGTGTTGTGTTTTTTTTAAAACAATTTAATAGAAATTCATGGCAGTCATGTCTAATATTGGCGTGACCGCCATAAATTTCGGGCTTAGGGCCAGCTGATAATACAAAGCTGGCCCTAACCTCTTTATTACCCAGCGTGCCACCGCCATCAGGGCCGCTGGAAGAGCAGGGTTCAGCGCCAGAGGATGGCGCTTCAATGAACGCGCCATCTTCTGGGGCGGCTGTGGGCTGCAATTTGCAGCGGGGGGTGCCCAGAAAGCTTGGGCATCCCTGCGCTGCGGATTCCAGCCCCCAGCTGCTTAGCTGTACCTGGCTAGACATAGAAATTGCGCAGAGCCCCACGCATTTTTTTTTTATTATTTCATGAAATTCATGAAATAATAAAAAAAAAAGGGCTCCCCTATATTCTTGTGTCTGGCCAGGTACAAATAGGCACCTGGGGGTTGGGGGCAGCCCGTCGCTGCCTGCTGGATCCGGCTGGTTCCAGAAATACGGCGAAGCCCATGTAATTTTTTTTCTGAAAAATCAATAAAACAATCCTAAAAAAGGGACTGCATCTTTATTAACTCCTCGCCCATGGTCCAGGGGTTAATAAAGATGCAGTCCCTTTTATTTACATTGTTTTATGGATTTGTCAGAAAAAAATTTCACGTGGGCTTCGCCGTATTTCTGGAACCAGCCGGATCCAGCAGGCAGCGACGGGCTGCCCCCAACCCCCAGGTGCCTATTTGTACCTGGCCGGACACAAGAATATAGGGGAGCCCTTTTTTTTAATTATTTCATGAATTTCATGAAATAATAAAAAACAAATGCGTGGCCAATCTGGAGAGAATGTGATGTCAGGTGGAGGCTAGACCTCTATTGGTTAGCCACCCAGCTGCACCCAAACCCACAGGGGCTGTTGGTGTTCCCCAACTTGCTCTCTTCTCTTCTAGAGTGGGTGGTCATCCCCTAGGTCCACCATTGTATTTTCCAGCAGTGGCCATGATGGGGTGTGCTGGGGAGCAGGTGGTGGTGGAGAATGCCCCTGAAGGAGTAACCTCTTTGAATCACCGGGATTATCCATTTGCAGGGTACCATGAGCAACGTTGACATCCATGGCAGTGATAACAAAGTTTTTAGAGAGTTACTCAAATTAAAGAGGACTTCCCTAACAAAAGGCATGTTGTTGGGTTGCTGACCCATCACTTAGTTGGCATTTTGTCCAAGGAAGGACTTTTATCAGTTGCTTTTCAGTACTACGAACAGCGAGGCCTTTTTTTTTGTTAATTTTATTTTTCCCCTTCCCAAGTTTAGCGCCGGTTGTGCTCCCCCTGCTGGATCAGAGCGGAAATGATGAAGGGAAATGGCATAATATAGGGGCAGGGCTGCCACTAGGAATTTTGGGGCCCCCTACTGCCAAAATGTTGGGGCCCTCCAGAGACTCCGCCCAGCCCCACCCCAGCTTCACCTCCACCCATGCTCCACCTCCACCCGTATACATTATATTTATAGTGAAAAATTGGAACAGCACCAAAAATTACCTCAATGTGCAACGCTTTTGCAACCAGCAATACAGATGGTTCCTTACAATAGGGTAAAAGACACAAGGGGGATGAGACTGACACATGGGGATGAAGGATACACATGGGGACAAGATGAAGGCACAAGGGGATGAGAGTGACACATTAGAACAGGATAGAGACACAAAGGGGAGGAGAGTGACACATTAGGACAGGATGGAGTCACAAGGGGATGAGAGTGACACATTAGAACAGGATGGAGACACAAGGGGGATGAGAGGGCCAAATGGGGACAGGATGGAGACACAAGGGGAAAGAAGGAGACACATGGGGGCAAGATGAAGGCACAAGGTGGAGGAGAGTGACATTAGGACAGGATGGAATCACAAGGGGGATGAGAGTGACACATGGGGACAGGATGGTGACACAAGGGGTAAGAGGGGGACATGGGGACAGGATGAAGACACATAGGAGAAGAAGGTGACACATGGGGGCAGGATGAAAATATATGGGGAAAGAAGGTGACACATGGAGACAGGATGGAGACATATAGGGGCAAGAAGGAAATATATGGGGGAAGAGGGTGACACAAGGAGCAGGATGAATTGGAGGAAGGAGACACATGGGGGCAGGATAAAAATATGCGGGGAAAGAAGGTGACATGTGGACACAGAATGGAGACATATAGAGGCAAGAAGGAAATATATGGGGGAAGAGGGTGACACAAGGAGCAGGATGAATTGGAGGAAGGAGACACATGGGGGCAGGATGAAAATATGCGGGGAAAGAAGGTGACATGTGGACACAGAATGGAGACATATGTGGACAAGATGTAAATATATGGGTGAAGAGGGTAACACATGGGGGCAGGATGAAATGGTGGAAGGCGACACATGTCATTTTTTTTCTTCATATGGCATGGTGTAGAAGTTAGGGAAAAATTGTGGAATGTGCTCTGGAAGTGGTGCTTTAATAACAGTGTGTTATGATCTTGAGAGTTGAGTCCTGGCTGGAAGAAATAATTAAGGTCTGCTAAAAATCTTATGGCCAAACAAAATCTGATATTTGTATGTGATCTGGTGTTTGCTGGGAACTGTTAAGGTGTAATTGATGAATATTTGGTGCAGAAGTGGAGTGTTTCAAAGGTGGGCGGTGGAACTGTGGAAGGTTTGAGTGGAGCCAGAGCTGAGGTGGAGGCGAAGTTGCGGTGGAGTCTCAGGGGCCTTCCAAAATTTTGCAGTTAGAGGACCTGACATTCCTAGTTGCAGCTCTGGGTGTGAGAGTTGGGTGTAATTACTCAAACTGACCATGTCAAATCAATGCTGACAAAGGCATACATGATACAGTTAGTAACAACAACTGTCTGAAGAGGCTATTTGCATAACTGTTATTTCTACCATTCTCAACACCTGTCTCTCCTCACCTGATATATGTTTTAAGTAGATACCTTAAAAAGAAGTTGTCCAACCCTATACATATCTTTCCCAGCTGTTTAAAATGGTGTAAGAAATAAAAATAGTAATTCCTTACCTTTCACTTGGCAATCTTGTGCTTCACTGATCCCTGCCAGTCACTTTTTTCCAAGCTCCTGAGTATGGGCACCTGACAGTTTACTGAACATATGGTAAAAAATCAGCACTTTGGAGTTCATTGCTACAGCCAGTGCCTAACCCCAGCAGACAAACATTATTTGAATACAACATCTCTGCAGCTAAGCAAACATACACTAGCCATTGACCAAGGTTGTGTCAACATGTGAATACTACAGTGAGTATAACCTATTTTGATATTATAGATCATTGTATGCTGTTTATAAAACAATGGTTTTCCACTTTTAGAAAAGGGGACCCTAAACCTTGCCTGTCATATAAAATAACAAAATTAGATAGTGTTCCTGGGGTCCAGTGCTGTGTCTCACTCTGCTGCTCTGCTCTCAGTGTTTTGACTGCATGAGTGACGTCACATCAACAGTTCACAGAAAGAATGATAATCATAAATAATTCACCGAAAGAAGGATAACATCAACAGCTCCCATCACCACTATAACCAGTCACCGATGTCAGCAACTCGTGCCATCTGCCTTGGCCAAAATACTAAGACTGGAGCAATGGCTGAGATCCAGTGCTTGATCAAATCAAATTGAGCAGTTTAAAATTTGCTTTTTTACATTAAAATAACCAATTCAGGTCATGGCGGTCAACATCTATTGCAGGTAATTATCTATAAATAAATAAGCTCTACTCACTGTAGTAATTTCTTGCTGCCATGTTGACTGTAATGTCCAACAACATGGTAATTATTCATTATTATACCATGATTGTATTATTGCTGCTATGATGCTATGCAGTTGCATTTTGAAGTTTGTCTCTACAGTCAAGCTTGCTTATACAGTGGGTACAGAAAGTATTCAGACCCCTTTAAACTTTTCATTCGTTTTATTGCAGCCATTTGGTAAATTCAAAAAAGTTCATTTTTCTCATTAATGTACAAGTAGAAGCACCTTTTGAGCTTGTACAGCCATGAGTCTTCTTGGGAATGATGCAACAAGTTTTTCACACATGAATTTGTGGCTCCTCTGCCATTCTTCTTGCAGATCCTTTCCAGTTCCATCAGGCTGAATGGTGAAAGTTTTCAGGTCTCTCAAGAGATGCTCAATTGGGGTTAGGTCAGGGCCCTGGCTGGGCCGGTCAAAAATGTTCACAGAGTTGTTCTGAAGCCATTCCTTTCTTATTTTAGCTGTGTGCTTAGGGTCATTGTCTTGTAGAAAGGTAAATCTTTGGCCAAGTCTGAGATTCAGGGCACTCTAGAAGAGGTTTTCATCCAGGATATCTTTGTACTTGGCCGCATTTATATTTCCTTCAACTGAAACCAGTCGTCCAGTCCCTGCAGCTGAAAAACACGCTCATAACATCATGCTGCCACCACCATGTTTCACTGTTGGAATTGTATTGGGCAGGTGATGAGCAGTGCCTGGTTTTCTCCACACATACCACTTAGAATTAACACCAAAAAGTTCTATCTTTGTCTCATCAGACCAGAGAATCTTATTTCTCTTAGTCTCGGAGTCCTTTGTGTGTTGTTTTGAAAACTTTATTCGGGTTATCATATGTCTTGCCCTGAGGAGAGGCTTCCGTTGGGCTACTCTGCCATAAAGGCCCAACTGGTGGAGGGCTGCAGTGAGTTGACTTTGTGGAACTTTCTCCCATCTCCCTACTGTATCTCTAAAGCATAACCACAGTGATCTAGGGAATCTCCTTTACCTCTCTCACCAAGGTTCTTCATCCATGATTACTCAGTTTGGCTGCACGGCCAGGTCTAGGAAGACTTCTGGTGGTCTCAAACTTCTTCAATTTAAGGATTATGGAGGCCACTGTGCTTTTAGGAACCTTGAGTACTACAGAAATTCTTTTGTAGCCTTGGCCAGATCTGTGCCTTGCCACAATTCTGCCTCTGAGCTCCTTTCGGCAGTTCCTTTGACCTCATTATTGTCATTTGGTCTGACATGCACTGTGAGCTGTGAGGTCTTATGTAGACAGGTATGTGCCTTTCCGAATCAAGTCCTATCAGTTTAATTAAACACTGCTGGACTCCAATGACGGAGTAGAACCATCTCAAGGAGGATCACAAGGAAATGGTCAGCATGTGACTTAAATATGAATATCTGAGCAAAGGGTGTGAATACTTATGACCATATGATATTTCAGTTTTTCTTTGTTAATAAATTTGCACAAATATCTACATTTTTGTTTTTGTTTAGTCAAGATGGGGTGCAGAGTGTACATTAATGAGAAAAAATTTTACTTTTTTTAATTTACCAAATGGCTGCAATGAAACAAAGAGTGAAAAATTTAAAGGGTCTGAATACTTTCCGTCCCCACTGTAGGTAACCACGTTTTTTTGCATTTAGGTAGTATTGACTCAGCCATCATTGTCCGATGTTCATCCTTTGTACATCCTTGGGTAAGAATTATCTTTCCCTTGTTGCTGTTGTGTAGAACACAAAAATTTCAACTGAAAATAAAATTTTTCTGAAGCCTTCAAAAATTCTTTGGCAGCTGAGTTGACACTGTGTAGTCTAAGTTCCTGGTGTGAATATTGGTTCACTACAAACATTCATAGAAACACTGTCTTCTGAGGCCCACACTTACAGCCCAGTTATGTAGTCGGGATATTGACACAGTTGACAGTTTCTCTTCATTCGGCTCCAGTTATGTTGTACTGTATTTTACATAACAAGCAACGTTTGGGTCCATTTTTCTAAAGCTCAAATACCCCTTTGTTGAGGCTTGCCAAACTTTTTTTAGAGTGTTTTACTGCTGAAGATTCACAAGCTTTAGTGAAGTAGAGATAACTGGAAAAACCAAAAGTGCAATAGGGTCTTACCCTAAAAATAAATAGTAACGCCAAATGGAGATGCTCACCTTTTGTATACATTGTGTAAACCCTAACTACTCTAACAACTTGTAAGATGACGGCTGCCCTAGCCCCACTCAGCAAAACAGTAGAGGAACGGGATAAGAAAGGGTTAAATCATGCTGCTGTATAATAACAAGTCTTGTGCAAAAATCCTAGATAGTGATTTTATTAGTCTACGCATTTCGGAGATGGATAGCTCCTTCAGGACAAATCACATTACCCAATATATAATTGGTAATTAGGTAATCATATTACCTAATATAAAATAGGTGATTTGATTTATCCTGAAGAATGAGATATTCATCTCTGAAATGCATAGACTAATAAAATCACTATCCAGGATTTCTGCACAAGATTTGTTATCATACGGCTACGCTAATTAACCCCTTTTTCTCCTGCTAATCTACAGGTTGAGCTATAGTGAAAGAGTAGGTGTGTTCACTACCTTAAAATAAGACACTAATAAAGCTGTGTATTTCACCAACAATTTGACAGTGTCTTTTTTTGAAAATTTTATTTTTATTTCAGATTTTGTAAATTAAAGAAACAATGGCATGCAAGAGTTGCCACACAGTGCCACAAAGAGTGTTACAATAATACGAATATTAATGTACATTGCAACAGTAAGGTACTGTATAAAGTAGAATAAAGTCAGCAAATGTAGTATTGCAAATACAATGCATAATAAACTGTCAAATGGTAAGAGTATGAAGATATTAAAGTACAGACATGTTGACTCAACAGGAAATATTGGGGGGTTAACCATATTTGTTAAAAGTGCTGTTTTACAGATATCACAGTTTTGGTCAAAGCGGGCAAACTGAAGGGTAGCGGAAGCAATCTTAGATTCACACCAGTAGTTCTGATTTATTGCTGACAGAATATTCTTGAGACTGGGAATAGAGGATACCTTCCAAAAAGATGATATTTTTACTCTAGTAACTATACAAAAATGAGAGACCTAGGTATTTGTCCATATTAATTTATAATAACAACAAAGCTGGGTAGGGGGAGATTGAAATTCATAAGATGTTAGAGAGATCAAGGTTAAACTCCTTCCTCCAGAGTTGGTTAGTAGGAAGACAATCCCAAAGCATTTGTGTTAAGGTGCCGGTCGCATTACCACATCTCGTACATAGTGAATTTTGATCAGTGTAAATTTTGGCCAAATAATAGAGCGTGAAGTACCAACAATATGGGATTTTGGGATTTTGCTGCAGTCAGGACCTCTGCAGATGATGGCAGTAGCAGTGAGGATGGTTCATCTCTCCACGGGAAGAGCAGGTCCCAAGGGCAACCGTAAATTTTATGGATGTGCAGGGCTCATTGGGAGTGCAGGGTTCAGTGTATGAAAAAACTGACAGACAATGGGGTAACAGTCTCGTTTACCTTTACTGATGCAAGTAGCAGGTTCATCCAGGACACAATTCACAAGTAGTGTCAGGCATCCGGAGCCTGGAAGAAAGTTCAGGTTTCCCACACTTGGCAAGGTCTGAGGCTTTTCTATTGCGCTGTTCTATGTAAGCTCTGGCTGCTTAAAGTTATGGTAAGACCCTTTTGTCATTTGTCTGTCGTGGCCGTGTGACAGGCAGCTTAAGCCCTTTCTGTGTTACTCTCCTTTCACTGTGTCTCCTGAGCTCTTTGATGCGGCTATGTCTCCTGGCCTTGTGGTGGATGAGCAACTTGGATTTATCCGCCCTCCGATGTTGGCTGCCGGGCATAAAGTCCTTGCGACCTCAGATTCCGATGTCTATACTACGCTAGGTGCTATGGCGAGCTGGCTCTGCTCCACTCCCCACACCTTTTCAACACTTCCCTCAGACCCTCACCTTGGGTCTCTCACACTGGCTAGTCAGTTTCCTCGGACGGACCTAGCACAGCTCCCGACCGTAGGATGTCTTCTACAGTCCTCTTAGGCTAGGAAGTGAACTGCCTGACCCCACTCCGAGACCAGAATTTATATGTGACCTGCCCTGAACTCGGGCTTTAGACCTCCCCCCTTCTGGCCTGGAGTTGAGAAGGTGTTGTGCGTGTGTTTTGCCTGAGGTGGGTACCTATCCTTGCATCCAAACGTAATAATGTGGCAACCGGACCCTGGGGCGCTACACCTGTATCTATTATAATTAGGGATGAGCGAGTATACTTGTTACTATTCGGTACTCGCCGAATAGTACGGAACTCGGGCTACTCAATACTCTGCGAGATTCCTTGTGAATACTCCCTAGGAGTAACGAGTACAATGTAAGTCAATGGGAAATGCGAGTAATGTGTCTGCTGGTCCTTTATTATTTCATGAATTTGATGAAACAATAAAAAAAAATATGTGGGGCTTTGCGTTATTTCTGTGTCCAGCTAGGTACAACTAGGCAGCTGAGGACTGGAATCCGCAGAGAAGGGAGGCAAAAGCTTTCTGGGTCCCCCCACTGCGAATTGCAGTCCGCAGCCACCCCAGGAAATTCATAGAAGCGCCATCTTCTGGCGCTGGACCCAACTCATCCAGGGCCTTGGTGCATTGGCTCACTGGGTAATAAAGGGTTAGGTCCAGCTTTGTATTATCAGCCGGCCCAAAGCCCAAAATTTATGGGGTAATGCCAATATTAGACATGACCACCATGAATTTCTATTAAAGTGTTAAAACTTTTTTCTCTGTTTCTTTTTTTTATTAGAAAAAAAAAACAACAACACTTAGAGACTCCATCTTTATTAAAAAAAAAATTATCTTCCATCTGACATAGTCCTATCCAGTTTTCTTCTTTAGCTCAGCTATATCTCTGGTAGAGAACCTCTACCAGAGATGTAGCTGAGTTGTGCGCTGGGTGGCCGTGGGCCCTGCCCATCAGAGATGTCCTATACATGGCATTGGTTTTTTTTTACTGATCAGCCAAACTTGACTGATCAACCAAATATATGGGCTTCTTTATTTTCCAGTTTAAGGCTGGGGTCACAGTTGCATTTTTCACAAGCGTTTTTGGAGACCTGCGTTTTCAAAAACGCATGTAAAAAACGCACCCATAGGCCCCCATGTTAAAAAACGCATGCCCTAATAGCAAAAAAGCATGTGTGACAGTACCATGCGTTTTTGGTGCATTTCCAAAAACGCATGCGTTTTTTAATATGGGGCCTTAAGTGAAACGCATGCAAAAACGCATGTACAATTAGTGCCATTCAAAAACGCATGCGTTTTCCATAGGAGCCCATGTTATAAAAATGCATGCGCTTTAGAAAACGCATGCGTTTTTTTAACATGGGCTCCTATGTAAAACGCATGCGTTTTTGAATGGTACTAAATGGTACTAATTGTACATGCGTTTTTGCATGCGTTTTCCATAGGGGCCCATGTTATAAAAACACATGCATTTTCTACAAAAACGCATGCGTTTTTCAAAACGCACCAAAAAATAGTACATGCACTATTTTTTGGTGCAGATTTAAAAACGCAGCCAAAAACGCAGGGAGCCATCACACACCTTAAAAAACTCATGCTGACATGAAAAAACGCATGAGTTTTGTTAAATCACTAAAAAACACTCATGGCAACTGTGACCCCAGCCTAACTGTAATTTTTCAGTTTAAGTATAATACCCCACAGTACACAGTGCACAGTGCACAATATCCCACAGGTGGTGTTTTGGGGACAAACTTACAGACAGACAAACTGGATAGGGCTTTTATATAGTAGGTGATTAAAAAACAAGAGAAAAAAAAGCTTTTTCTGCATTTTGTATGTATTAGTATCATTGTAGATGAGACAGTCTTTACAAATTAAAATGTGTTCCTAAAAAATTGATTTGCTACTAATTACAAGTATTTGAATTGTTTTGAAAATACATATATAACCCTCTAAAGTCTCCTTGGAATGTATAGAACTAATTACAAACTCTTTCAGGCAAGCACAGCTTTAGTAATAGCAAAGTGACCTAAACATTGATGGGTAACTGTACAATAACTGTCCTCCACTGCTATGCTGTCACACACTATCTGTAATGTTTATTTAGTGTTTTTTTGTTTTCTCTCCTTATCTTTTTTGCTAAGCTGAGATGTCTTCTCACTATTAATAGTCATCACAAAATGGCTGCTGCATTCCCTGCCTCTGCTTTTATACAAGCTCTGATAATCATTGCTGATTGGCCATGATAACTGTAAAGGTACCGTCACACGTAGCAATATCGCCGCCATATGGCTGGCAATTTGACGTGAGCGCGCACGTTCCAGGCACTTTTTTGCACATCGCGGTCGCCCTGTCACACATAGACATCTTGTGTGCGATGTTTGGCAATTCTGCATTCCGGAAATTGCCTGGCGCAGACCGGAAGCAATTTGACATTCCCACGTCGCCACCAAATCACCACGTGACAAGCCACAACCGCATCAGCGATGTGGGCTCAGAGTGTGAGCACGGCGAGGAGACAGGCATGCCAGAGTGTTGTACACCGCGCCCCTAACACTCCGATTGGCCAACACAACTGCGTCACCATTGGTCAGCCTTGTCAGGAAGTCTGCCCACTACATGACGCATGTGTCCTTTCTACTATATCGCAATTCAAAAATGGCGCCTTAGCCATGGCCAAAGGGAACAGAGGAGTGACCACCAATCGTGGCAGAAGGGGCGCGCCAAACAGAACACTCAGGCACGCCTCTGGAATTGCTTCCAGATGGCCTGAGCTCCCTTTCTACATCGCTATCACCCAGTCACACACCATGATGCGCAGAAATCGCCTAGTGGAAATCGCCTGATTTCTCAGCAGAGCAGGGCGATCAGGCGACGCACCACAGGCGATTTTTCGCTGTGAAATCACCCTGTCTCACACCACTATGCACAGGCAATGTGGTTTCCACATCACCAAAATACACAAATTTACTTTGATATGGAAGCCATATTGCCGCGTTTGACGGTACCTTCAAGGTACCGTCAAACACCGCCATATGGCTTCCATATCGCCGGCGATTTGACGTGAGCGCGCATGTTTCGGGTACTTTTTTCTGATCGCTGTGGAATTGTCACACATAGCTATCTAGCGTGCAATCTTCGGCGATCCTGCATTCTGAAAATAGCCTGCAGAAGACCGGAAGAGATCTTCTCTTCACACAGCGCCGCGTCACATGCCACAATCGTAGCAGCGATGTGGCCATACTGTTTTGATAAGGGCGTGCTAGAGTGTGTTTCACCGCGGCCCTATCACTGCAATTGGTGGATGCAACTGCGTTCCCATTGGTAATCCTTGCGTGAACGCACGGGTCATCAAATAAGGCGCCTCGGACACGGCCTGCCAATCAGAACGCAGTATCACCCACCAATCGCCGCAGATGTGGTGCCAAAAAACACCATCCAAGCACGCCTATGGGATTGATTTCAGGCTCGGTGTACGTCGCTATCGCCCTGTCACACGGCACGATCCGCTGAAATCACCAGGTGGATGTTGCCTGATTTCCCTGCAGTGCAGGACAATCAGGCGACGCTCCACCAGTGATTTCTCGACGTAGATTTGCCCAGTTACACGCCACTACGCACATGCGATGTGGTTTCCACATCGATAAATTTGGAAATTGAAAGGCAACTCGCCGGCGATATGGCGGCGTGTGATGGTACCTTAAGTCTTTTTGAGGAAACCCTTTCCACCTGCTCCTGAGGTCATGTGAGCCATTTCTGGCTGATGCAATCTTGTGCAATGTGTAAAAGTGTGATGTCATTTTAGGCAATTCACATGAAACAAACCACAAATTGATTTAGTTTGCTGAGTTTATTTATTTCACTCACCTATATAGTGCTATTAATTCCACAGCACTTTACAAACATGATGAATGCAATGCCCATTGGGTTCACAATCCAAAATCCCTCTTGGTATATCTTTGGAGTGTGGGTGCGAGCCTAGGACCTAGAGGAAACCGCCGCAAACACTGGGAGAACATACAAACTCATTGAAGATGTTGTCTTTGGTGGGATTAGAGATGTAAAGTTTTTGAGTCTTTACGGTTTGCCAGTACAGTGTTTATTAGAGATAACATTTGTTACAGCAGTATAAAATCTCTTGGCATAACATTTTAAATGAAATATTAACTCATTGGAAACCATAACCTGAATGAAAATTATAAATGCAATATTGTTCCATTTACTCACCACAAACAACAGCACCAACATATGTTCACATGACACTCTGTGCTGGTTTGGGTGATGACAGACACAGCAGATAATCACATAAGGCAGTAGGTAAGTAAGATAGAGGTATGTAATAAAGCTTGCAGTCTATGCCAGGGGAATATCTTGTCCATGGATGAACAGCGGTTATGGCATGTTCCATGCAGTCTGTGACATGGTAGATTTTGGGGTTGGCATTGCCAATTAGAGTAGTCAAGCTCTGGGCATCTGTGTGAAAAAGTAAACAATAGAAATCATCTAGAAGGTATTGATGGAAATTTGTTGAGTTACTTAATCATAAAACACACCTATTATCATGTCTATTTTCTGTCAGATATGCCACTTTATGAACTGTGAGTTGGACAAACTTCACCTACAAGAGCTTGTAGACTTACATTGGTGGTAGTATGATTCTCCAAATAAAGCTTTTATTTGTGCAGGAATCTTCAACCACAGGCGTTCTAGATTCTTCAAGTGAGGTTCTGTTACACCCAGTCCTGTCCTGAAGGCACCCGGTTCAATGATAGAAACTTTCACTCCAAAATCTCGAAGCTCTCTCCTACATTGGAGAGAGGACACATACCAGATGACAGCAACACACACCTAAATTTATAGCTTTCGCAAAGTACTAAAACAGAAGTCTTTGTTGGGAAGGGGTGGATGCACAATTTTAAAGCTATCCCTGTGGATTATAGTATACATGCAGAAGCCACAGCCGAAGGAATAAACATTAATTTTTAAGTCCACGAGATCATGGAGTTGTCGTTATTGATCAATTATAGTCCACCATTGGCTGCCCTGCCATGCTCAACAACTAAACCGGTCACGACCACTAATAAACAACTCCAAGACCACGTGAACTTAAAAATTAACATTTATTCAGAAAAGCCAGGCCCACTGGACCATGCCTACCACCTAAGCTGATTACACCCACAAACCTCGAGCCGTCACTTCTGCATGTATGCCATGGATTAATAACTGGAACGTGTCTTCAGAATATGACCCTTTTTATGCAAAAGTTTTTCACATTTTTTACATTTTAAAGGTTATATCTATATTTAAAAAAATCTGAAATCCTGAAATTTCACACAAACTCACAATAGGTTGACACATCCAATCCTGTAGATATCACTTCTCAGCAGTTATCTCATTACTATCACAGGCAGTCTTGAGTATTTGCTGCAGACGTTTTCTTCAGAAAAACTGCATCTAAAATGCACCGTCAGGCAGGAAAATGTGTTTGGTGCGTTTTTGATGCTTTTTGGCGCAGATTGTGGTCATGTTTTTTTTTACTATAGTCAATGGCTGGGAGGGCTGAAAAATGCTGCAAAAACGCCCCAATGATCGACATGGTCATTCTATTGTCTGCACCACGATCTGCACCAAAACTTCGATGAAACATCACTTGAGAATTCTCAAACACTTTGCTAGGGTAAGGATAGACATTAGGGATGAGCGAGTATACTCGCTACTATTCAGTATTCGCCAAATAGTAGCGGTATTCGGGCTACTCGCTACTCTCCGAGTACTTATGTGTACTCGGGAGTAGCGAGTAGTCCTAATACTTTCGCAGTGTATCTATAGATACACTGCGAAAGTAGCCTAAAAGTGAATAAAAGTTGTTCAAAAGTAATAAAATTACATACTCACCTTCCGACGCCTGCACAGGGATCGGCAAATAAGACATCCGATCGCTGGACAAGGACCTGTCACTGCCAGCCAATCAGATGGCCGGTAGAGATCTGGCCAATCAGATGGTGCCATGTCACAACCACGTGATTGCTAGCGGCCACCTGATTGGCCAATTTGCAAGGTCCTAGATGTACTGTCAGGATCTTGCAAACTGGCCAATCAGGTGGCCGCTAGCGATGACGTAGTTGTGACGTGGCACCATCTGACTGCCCAAATCGCTACCAGACATCTGATTGGCTGGTAGTGACAGGTCCTTGTCCAGCGATCGGATGTCTTCTCTGCTGGTCCGGTGCAGGTGTCGGACAGGTGAGTATTAGTGATGGGCGAGTCCTAAATTACTCGGAATCGCTTGACTCTAGCGAGTCCGAGCCCGGGACTCGCTACTCGTTGCGAGTCTAGCGAGTCCAATGTTAATGAATGGGGAAGCGAGTAATAGCGAGTAATGTGCGATTTACAAATCGCAGATGTGTCTCGGAAGCTTCAGGCTCTATCTGCTACAATAGCTAAATCATGTTTAATAGGCTCCCGCTGTCACAGCACAGTTAACTCTCTGCTTACCGGCACTGCAACAAGAAGAAGAAGGAAGACAGAAGACAGAAGAGAGAAGAAAGAAGAGAGAAGACCTGGGTCTTTGGAAGGATATGTGGTGGTAATAAAGTTGGAGTCCCTAATGATGTCTGTGTCTTTATTATTAATAAATAATTTTTCTCTGTGTGGTGTTTTTTTAACCCTTTATTGGAGATTCTTAGTGGCCGGGTCAAACCTGGCCTGACATTAAGAATCTCGGGCTTAATACCAGCTTGTATAACAAAGCTGATATTAACCCCTTTATTACCCAGCGTGCCACCGCCACTAGGGCCGCTGGAAGAGCGGGGTTCAGCGCCAGAGGATGGCGCTTCAATGAACGTGCCATCTTCTGGGGTGGCTGCAGGCTGCAATTTGCAGCGGGGGGTGCCCAGAAAGCTTGGGCCTCCCTGCGCTGCGGATTCCAGCCCCCAGCTGCTTAGCTGTACCTGGCTAGACATAGAAGCCCCACGCATTTTTTTTTTATTATTTCATGAAATTCATGAAATAATAAAAAAAGGGGCTCCCCTATATTCTTGTTTCCGGCCAGGTACAAATAGGCACCTGGGGGTTGGGGGCAGCCCGTCGCTGCCTGCTGGATCCGGCTGGTTCCAGTAATACGGCGAAGCCAACGTCAAATCTTTTTCTGAAAAATCAATAAAACAATCCTAAAAAAGGGACTGCATCTTTATTAACCCCTCGCCCATGGTCCAGGGGTTAATAAAGATGCAGTCCCTTTTATTTACATTGTTTTATGGATTTGTCAGAATAAAATTTGACGTGGGCTTCGCCGTATTACTGGAACCAGATATCTGTGAGTGTGACGTGGCCCTTAGCTTTGTCATTCATTGGCTGAGGAGCACCGTGAACTCAAGTGCAACTCCGCTTCCCTCTGTGATCAGCAGCTTCTGTCTATAGAAATGCACACTGAGAGCCTGGAGTAGGCCGTGACAAATCTCCCAGCTCTGCCACATGGCTAAAACTATCATCTTTGACTGTATTGGAATGACTGCACCCAGTAATCTAAGTGATACATCATCGGACTCAGGAACTCTCTGCCTACAAGATGCTTCACTCAGATAAGGTGGCAAGAACGG